>VZRZ01006723.1:381263-476699 GCA_013398175.1 Climacteris rufus | reverse complement strand
AAAAAAAAAATTAGGAAAAAAAATACATTTACTGGTCCACTAGTCTGTTTTTTCATCTTAGTATCCTCATACTTTATCATTTTTGTCACTGTTTCACAGTTTAGCACTCTGCATGTCCCCTTTTTCACCCCAGAGTCTGTGCAGATGCATCCCAGGAACTGTATAAAACAATGACAGAAAACACGTGCAGTCAATGATGTGTACCTGAAATGAAAACTGAACTTATTGGGAATTAATGACATCAATAGAAATAGCCAATTTTGGCATTTACTTCTTTCTGGTGTTAAACAAGATTAAAAAGGGAAGAGCTAGATATGGCTTACTATATGTTGAGAGGGGAGAGGGAAGCACAGAACATTACAGCTGGTACCAGATGGTAAAAATAGTTCCTTAAGATGGTCCATTTGCTTTCAATTTAACAGTTAATAAAATACTTCTGTTTCATTTTCCCCATTTAGATCTATAGTAGTTAAGATCCACATATGTGAGGAAACTTCTTTCTATTGCCTTTCAGAAAGTGTCTTTAAATCATTTTCTTCTCTCTTTCCTTAGTTTGTATATTTTCCTATTTTGAATTTGCTCCCTTCATCTCTGACACTGAGACAGACAGTTGCAATGTGCCAAGAAGTACATGAGTCAAGGCTGTTCACTCTTCATACAAAGTTATTCAAGGTATGAAATATCTATAACTGATAATCTTGTCAAGGAGTGGGCCCTCTCTTTATAAATCTAACATGAAGTCTTACCATACTTTCAAGGTTCAGGTGCAAAAAGGAACAATAATTTAAGGTTTGTTTTTACTATTTTTAAGCTTAAAGGTCCATTGTCTTATATCTAAAGATGCCCTTCTTTAAGATTGCTATAATCTGCTTTGGGATGTTTCTTAGATGTATTCAAAAAAACTATTCTACCAGAAAGACATTGAAAAATTCATCAATAATTTGGCTCTGATCATGTTGCGGTTTATGGAGATCTTTAGGAAGAATTCTTTCATCTGAGGTGCTGCTCAGTGCCTCTCCTCTGTCTGGGAGCCCAAATTGCCCATTGTTAAAACCAGGATACCAACACCCATGGAATAAGGTTGCTACTGTGTTTGGAGACACAGCTGAGGAGCTTCTACTCCTTAAGCTATCCTGAATATAATAACCATGAAAATACACTGGACAGGAGTAGACAGCTTATGCTCTGCAGCACCTGCAGAGAGCCTCAGTTGTAGAAAGAGACATGTTCAGGATCCTGGAAACTTCAACTGACTCTTGGAGGTTTGAGAAGCCGTCAGGATGAAAATGCTGTAGTAACTGGAAATTTCAGTCAGCCTACAGCAGACAAGGTAAATATCCCACAAGAGGAGGCTGATCTAAATGATAAATAATTAAAATAGCATAAATAATAACTTTGGAAAAAATAATGAAAGATCAAAGAAGTGAAGCTCTTGGATTAGGCCTGATGAATGTCAGCAGGAGCTGTTTCACAACATCTGTGTTCAGAAACATTCTGAAATGCATACCCTTGGCACTGAATCTCAGAAAAGCCAGAGGAAAAATAAGACAAAGCCTATCATGTGGGGTAACTAACATGGTGAGTTAACACTGGGGAGAATGACGGCAAGAAGAAGGTTTAGGGGCCTATGTGAAAAGACTATTTTCTACAAGTTAAAAGTATTCAGTCAGTATTTGAAAACCAATGAAGCTAAAACAACAACAACAACAACTACAACAACTATAACAACTACACCAACTACACCAAGAAAGTTATCAGGTGTGATATTTCATTCTTCAGAATTGGGGGTTATTCTTGAGAGGAAAATGGAAGACATCATAAGCACTGGCAAGATAAACATAAAGCTGTAATAAGGAAAGCCAATATGAAGCATGCAATTTACCAAAGGTATTAAAAAACTAATAATAGAAACTTTTCAAACATCAAAAGCAGGACACATGCCAGAGAATCAGTGAGCCTGAAAAATATTCTCTGTGTAAAACCTAACGTTGACACCAAGGCTTCACTGTTCAGAAGTTCATGGAGTTTCTCGTACCAGGACCATTCTTTACAGAGAAGGTCTGAAGATTTATCTCAAACTGAAATGTTAATACAAGGACTTTTGTACCTAGACAAAAATGTAAGCCACACAATAACTGTTAATCAGGACCATGTGGTATTTACCTAAGTGGTCCAGAGGAGTTCACTGTGAAGGCTGTGAATGATCTGTGATGTGTAATACATTGCTTAAATTAGCCCAAGCACAAAAGAAATATAAGATGATAAATAAAATGGAAAATCTAAAAAGAACAGAGCTGTTTCACATGTGGGTAAATATGATGCATCTAGGAAAGACAGGAAGAAGATAATAAAGCCTTTTAGAGGAAAAGAATTAGCTTATAAATCTATTTCAGTTTTTTGATCCAGTCACTGAACTTGTAAGTAGCATCAGTTCAATTGATATAGTGATTTTATCAGCAAGCATGGGACATCTCTCAACAGAGATGCTTAAAGGAACTAAGATGTCATTGGAGTAGTCACATAGATTATTAATTGTTTAGAAAATAAAGGATAAGAATAAATGGTTGGCTTATTCATTTAAAAGAGGTTACCAGTAAGGCCCATATAAAGAGCTGAACTGACTCATGTAGTTCATTAAATGAACTGGGGAGGGGTTGAAGAGTGAGGTGATGAAGTTAGCAGACGAGACAGAATTATTCAGGCTAGCAAAAACCAGAGCAGACAGTAAAAAGTTGTAGCAGGGTCTCAGATACTGAGTGACTGGTTTCAGAGAAAATAAATAGGGAACAATTAACTGTAAGAATTTATTGGCAACTAATTAAGTTATCACACAAGCATTTCAAAGCAAACAAAAGGAAATATGTTTTCTGCAAATAATTAAAACGGGGAACTCACTGCCACAGGATGCTCTGGAGCCCAAAATCACTTTTATAAAGTAATTAAGACAGATTCACAAAAAAACCCCAGCTGACACAGCATGGCTAAACACAATAGTGTAAATACAGCCTGTGGCTTAAGGAGCCCCTAAACAAATTACTGCTGGAAGCTGGGAGGTAAAGCAATGGGGAGGTCATTCTATAATTGCACTACTCTTATATTCTTCCCTTAAGCATCCACTTTCAGCTAAATTACAAATAAATTAATAAAGAGCTTGAGCACTGACTCCAAAGAATTGGGAATATTCTTTCAATTTCTTTTTTTTTTTTTTTGTCTTATCCATCTGTTTATATTTGTCTCATCTTGTACATTTGGGACAAGGACATCTATGTTTATGGAGCAGCATTTAAATTCTAGCTCTGAGCTTCCAGGTGTTATTATAATATGAATGCTAAGCTACCTTTCACAGCAAAGACTTGGTATATCACAAAAACAAACAAACAAAAGCCTCTGTTGCAGGAAATTGAATTGCAATGACAAAAACTTCAGAGTTCAGAATGATGTTTAAATTAAATTAAATGTTTAATTAATTAATTAAATGTTTAATTAAATTAGATGTTTAATTAATTTAAAGTTCTCCAAACAAAATTTTACCTTTGCAGTCCAAGCCTGGCAAAGCTATATGCAAGCAGAAATTACTACAAAGAGGAGAAACAATCCAGTTTAGGTGCCATGTCTAACTTGATCTCTTTATGTATTCATTTATGATTTTATTTACACATTCCAATCATACACACACAAAAATTCATAAAATCTAGTGCTGTAACCGGGCCCTTCATTTTACAGTTTCAACATGAGTAATGGAAGACTGCTAAGTGAAAGAAAACTGGAGTGAGGAATATGTGAATCAGAACTGTAAAATAAGAGGGAAGAAGGTGAAGCTTGAGGAACTGTCACTTATAGAAGTGATGTGTTTTGTACTGGTTAGCAAAGAACTTTATCTTTAGTGAGACAAAATTAGGGAACTCTTTTCAGTGATGGGAGTGCATTTGGGACAGCTGGCTTGGATACATGTGTTCCAGTACTGTAAGTTGTTGTAGGATTTCCTTCATGATCAAATACAGACATAATATGAAAAAAAAATTATTTATTGTAAAACAAAAATCTAGCATAAAAACGTGTATGCATATATTTTGGATGTGAAGCATGAAGGCTGGAAAGTTTAGATTCTAAACAAATGAAGAGGAGTTTCCTTGCTGGTGATTTGCCAGAGAAGGAAGACTCCAGAGCAAAATTACATCAGAGAAGCAAAATATAAAAATTGAGTGGTATGGAAAGAACAAATAGCCTAGGTACTCTGTTTCTCTCTGGTGTCTATCTTGCTTCTTTGCAAACTTTTTGTTTTAAAACTTTGATCCCTTTGCATCAGGGCTGTCTAATTACTGAATGTCACTTTTTGGGTGCTGTTCACCTCTCACTTCTTCTACACTTGTCCCCACCTCACCTCTGTACTGATGGCATGACCTGCTAAGGGTATATAAATTAGGATCATCCAAAGTGGAGATCAATGCCTGAAAGTCTTTATCCTTGAAAGTGGGTTTTTTTTTTTTTCTGTGGAGTCAAAATATTTAACAAATTTTGGTAAAGAGCTGGGCTGTGCATGCAGCCTGGGTGTTCACACAGACAGGGTGTCCACACATGATAGCTAGACACGTCCTGTGGGTTGTGGTGAGCTTCATTCGACACACTGACTGTTTCCATTTGTGTCCTATTCAGCTGAGAGTTGCAGGACACTGTGCTGGACAAGTTGGTACATTTCTTATGTTCCCTTTGGGAGGCATCATCTTATCACCAGAGAAGGTACCAAGGACCATGAGCAACCTTCTCCCAGCCTCAGCATCAAACTTACGAGAATAAGAAGGGTATCTGCAGTTATGCCAGTGAGGCTAGAAGAAGATGAGGCTCACCAGCTGTTGTGCTTTTGGCCATAAACAGTTCACTTGCTGAGGTTAGAAAGGCTTGCCTTTTTGCTATGTTAAAGTGTTGGCCTGCACTGCGAATTTAAAGCATCTAAGGTAGGCTGATTCCACTCTGCTTACCAGATGATACCACAAAAGCTAAAAGTTACATCTTCAGTGTAACATTGCTTTTCTTTGTGATCATGATTCATGCTGCTTCTAGATACCTGTACTTGCTGCATCAAATGAAAGATATTCAATTTCTCTATTCATGAATTGACAGGAAAGGGGAGTGTTGCATCACTGCAAGTCTCTTACTATGTGTATAGATCTGCTGTTGACCTGTAAAAGCATAAATGAGCTGAGGTTTTCTGCTTGCTCCTAAGTAGCCTGTCAGCAAATCCCCAGGTAGCTCATGGAAGCAGACAAGTACATTTTTGCTGCTATAACAACCCATTTTGGGCCCTCAGACCATGCAGAGCAGGCTCCAGGCAGGCAAGGCCAGATGAATTGGTTCAAGGACTGTTACCTGTTTCCAGGCTCCACACATCCCTGGGTCTCTCTCATATAACTGGTTATATCTTTATCATATAGGAACATGGGCCAGAGGGGTGGGATAGATGAATGAGACAAGGTCTCTAAGTGAAGGTATATCCTCTGAAGTGCTGAACTCTCACAGCTCCCATTAACTCCCACTGTCCCAAACCAGGGAATTACTAAGTACCTCTTTTGATCATTGTTTGCTTCGCCATTGTGCTCCTTCCGATTAAGGACAGACATCTTGCTATCCTTACTGAAAATCTTAGGAAGGAAACATATGGTGAAGACAAGTTCCTGTCACACCCACAGGCTTTCTGTGTAGGCTTTACAGTGTAGGCTGTTCAGGATCATTTCTCAGTCAGAAATGTATCTTGGCTGCTCAGTGAAATGTACACAAGTTAGATAGCACCAACCAGACTTTTCCACAGATACCCTGTGAGAATGAAACCTTGGAAAATTATATTACAATCTCCTGGTTTCTCACAGTAGTGAGAAACAAGGAGAGAGATGCACATGACTGAAACAGGTTTTACCTCAAAGAGTTTTCTTTTTCTCTCTTAACTTTCAAGACACGATTGGGACCCAGACAAGTATACTTGTGCTGTCACTGTAGCAATCTCTATAGAGTAACCAAAAATCTCTATGAGGACCAAGTTCCCACAGATCCAAATAGAAATGAAGTCCTTACACATCTTACTTGCTCAATAACTCTTGTGGAGACCTTGTCACTGAACCTCAAGAGGATGCAGTATTATATGACCCCCAAGGAAATCCCCAAACATTGCAGTGACATTGTCTTGTCTTAGTTGGGATGTGCACATTCTGTCAAACACAAAATTCCAGCAGGCACATCCATGCATGATTCTGAGGTATTATCTTCAAGTAGTACATCCTGACGTGTATATCCCTGCACCATGGGGATGTAAATGTGTCCTGGAGTTATAAACACCATGCTTGCTTTGAAAACCAGGTCATATTAGTTTTTAAACACATAACTAGCAATCTGAGCAAAGCATAACCTTGTAAAGGTCAGAAAAATGTGTGCAAGTTTGTAGACTCACCACAGACATCTACAAATCACAAGCAGCTTATGCAAAGCTGTTGTCTTGATACTTCTTTGCGCCATTCCTCATTATTTTTAGAAATAGCTAACACAGATATTATTCTGCATTTTAATTTGCAATTGTTTTTACATGTACTCTAATTAGTACAAGGTCAAGAGGAAGGCTTTTGAAAGTAGATATGAGGTCTTTGTTGTCACCAGATGACAGCTTGTTGAAAAGGTACCAAAATGCCATGGCAGAATAAAAGGGGGTGTTTGGATTTTGTTTTGCTCCTTAACATAAATTGCTGAGCATTCAGTATTTCTTTGGATCAGGGCTCAGTCATCACTTTCAGAGTGAAGAAATGAATCCTTGACAGGAAAGGGCAAACAAGATTCTTGTTTTCCTACAATTGTATCAACATTTACAGTGGTCTGAACTATCCCATTGTAGTTTAAAGCTACAGGAAGAGGCTCTGGAGTAGAAAATCTTTGTGTGAAAACACCCTTACACAGATTCTAAGGGGTTTTTGTTGTTTTTCTTTTCACCAAGGGGCAGGCTTCCTCTCCAGGGACTATACCCCAGGGCTTGTCCCCAAATCCTAAACCAGGAAGAAGTCTTTTAAGCTGTCAGCTTTCCACCCAACATGGTTGCAGTATAATTCCCCTGAAGACTAGCTAAGGGAGATTGGGATGCCTCCTTATCCTTGCATGTCTGAGGAGAACACAGGGAAGCATCAAAGGGGAACAGCAGGTTGTCCCTCTTTGGCTTTCCTGTGGGCCCTCTTTAGGTACTGGAAGGCTGCTATTCTGTTTCCATGGAGCCTTCTCCAGGTGGAACAATTCCGGATCTCTCAGCTTGTCTTCACAGGAGAGGTGTTTCATCCCTTTGGTCATCACTGTGGTCATCCTCTGAACCCACTCCAGCAACTCTATGATCTTCTTTTCTTGAGGGTTCCAGACCTAAACACGGCACTCCAGGCAGGGTCTCACCAGAGCAGAGTAGAGGGGCAGAATCCCCTCCCTCACCCTGCTGGCCACACAGCTCTTGATGCAGCCTAGGATGGCTTTGGCTTTTGGGGCTGCAAGTGCATATTGCTGGGTCATGTCAAGCTTCTCATCTGTCAACACCCCCAAGTCTTGGATGAAGGGATCAAGTGTACCCTCAGCAAGTTTGCTGGTGATAGAAAACTGAGGGGAGTGGTTGATACACCTGAAGACTGTGCTGCCATTCAGCAGGACCTTAACAGGCTGGAGAACTGGGCAGAGAGACACCTAAGGTTCAACAAGGGCAAGTGCAGGGTCCTGAACCTGGGAGGAATAACCCAAGTACCAACAGAGGTTGGGGACTGACCTACTGGAGAGCAGCTCTGTGGAGTAGGACCAGGGAGTCCTGGTGAATGACAGGCTGACCATAAGCCGACAGTGTGCACTTGCAGCCAGGAGAATCAGTAGTATCCTGGGTTACATAAGGAAGAGTGTGGCCAGAAGGTCAAGGGAGGTGATCCTGCCCCTCTACTCAGCCCTCTTGAGGCTTCATCTGGAGTGCTGTGTCCCATTCTGGGCTCCTCAGTACAAGAAAGACAAGGAGCTACAGGAGAGGGTCCAGCAGAGGCCACAAAGATGATGAGGAGTCTGAAGCATCTCTTTTATGAGAAGAGATTTCAGGAGCTGTGTTGTTTGGTCTAGAGAAAAGACTGAGAGGGGATCTCATTAATGGATGCAAATATCTCAAAGGTGGGTGCCGAGAGGAGGGTGCCAGACTCTTTTCAGTGGTGCCCAGCAACAGGATGAGGAACAGTGGCCACAAAACAAAATGCAAGAAGTTCTACCTCAACATGAGGAAGAATTTCTTTACGTTGAGGGTGGCAGAGCACCAGAACAGGCTGCCCAGGGAGGTCATGGAGTCTCCCTCTCTGAAGACATTCTAAAACTAAACGCGTTCCTGTTTCACCTGCTCTAAGTGGCCCTGCCTTGGCAGGGGAGTTGGACCAGATGATCTCCAGAGGCTCCTTCCAACCCTAATGATTCTGTGAAGTCTTTCTTCTCAGGGCTGCTCTCAATCCATTCTCCTCCCAGCCTGTATTTGTGCTTGTGATTGCCCTGAGGCAACATGAGGTAATGTGACCAGCAACTACTTGGCCTTTGGTTCTACTTAGGAGACGTTTATGCACTTATTTAGGAAATTTTAGATGTACCTTTGCAGGCCTAACTTAAAGAAGCCTCCCACTGTGTTCACCTGAGTAAGGATTCCAGGACTTTGCTAAAGTGAAAACTTTTTCAGTTTTCTGTATCCCCATGTTTTTGTATTTTGTAACACATGAGAAAAGTGTGTTTGTGATTAATGGATGTATACATTTTTTTTCTTTGATTTATTTTTTTTTTTTGTAATGAAAACGTATTTAAAACCACATTGGAGCAATAAAATGTCCTGCTTTATTTAAAATTATGGCATTGTCGCTAGTTTTGAAATATTGAAGACCAGTCATGTCCTAGAGAACTTTTTCATTTCTTATTTGAACTCCTCTTTAAACTACTGCACTCACTGAAAGCACAGGAAAAAACTATTCAAGACTTGAATATTAAAATACAAAAAACCTCAGATTTTCATCAGAATATATAAGACAGAGATTGTTATGGTCCCCAAAATTCCTAAATGAAGTTCCACATGTGTCAATAAAGACATCACCATTTCCTGCAAGCTGAATTTGGTGATTGCCTTCTGATTACCTGTATCTTCAACTGCCTGAGTCTCAAAACTGATATTGTTGTTAAACTGCTCCATGCCAAAGTCAAGCGATGATGGCAGCCAAGCCTGACTTTTACCTTATGGGAACCAGTAGGAAATACATCATGCATCTCAAAAGTGACCCTGTCATAAGTATCAAGTCTTTAGGCGCTGGGCTTCTCCCAAGGGTAGATCAGAGTGTGGCAGTAAATGAAATGAGCCATCTCTGCTCAGTTGCTCTTTACCCTGAGGCCAGCTGGCACAGCACAGCTATAGAGTAGCTAAACTGCCTTACTCTCTAAACAGTGTGGTTGCACCCAAAATGCCTTTTGGTCCTTGTCCTGTTCTAATTCCCAGCTGTAGCTGGGCAGTGTATGGGAGCCTTTGACAGGTTCTTTTTGAGTTCAGGCCAAAACACTGCCAAACCTGTGCAGAGAGAACCAGGCCATTACAGCCTTGTTCCTGGTTCTGGATGTGCTCCTTTACCTGTAGCAAATTCGTTTCCTTCTTTAGGCCTACTAGCCAGCATGCAAGATAAGGTCACCAACCTGACTTATCCCTGCACTCTCCCAATGCACATATGCAAGACAAAGAGTTAGATCCCCAGAAAGAATAGGAAGCTTCTTGATGTTAGTGGGACACTGTGGAGAAGGCAACCCAGCCTGTGCATCAAGGCTGAGGGTGATTGTAGGCCCTCCCCTCCATTCCCCTAGTGCCTGTGAGCACTAAAGCCAACAAGAAACTTCAGGGAATATACCCCAAATTATTATTTTTTATTGCAAGCTAACTGTAACAAATTTGGGCCCAACTTCTCAAGAGCACATATCCTCTCGCTAGCAGTCCCATGTATATCAACTGGGGCAAGAGTAGCTTTGTAATGTCTGCTACTTAAAAGAACAGTAATTACAAAAAGAACTAGCCACTAACATCAGTGTCTTTGCTTTTATCTTCAAACAACAGATGGTGTTAATCTGGAGCTTTGTATTCCTAAAAGTGCTGGAATCATGAATCAACTTGCTTCCAGCAGGATCCTGAAACACAACGTATTGCTGGAGAAAAGAGTCCAAATGAGTGATCAGAGCAAAATATGCCTGCCATCAAACAGACTTCACATGAAATTCTTATCTTTTCACAAGACAAGATGTCACCCAGGTGACATTTGTGGGTCTCATTCTGTTTTCAGTCACATTGCCTAAATCAGGAATAGTTTATGTGAGCCTCCAAAATCTGGAGTAGCTTCTAGTGACTGATACACTTTATGACAGGGTAGGAGTTACAAGATCACAGTTGTGTTCATATGCCAATTTTGCGCTGGAATAAATATGCAGCTCTCTGCAACTAGGTCACATTTCAGCAGAGTTACTTCATATTTACTTCACTGTTACCAAGATCAGAATCAGGGACTGCCTGGGATAAAGAGTTAGGGTGACACTGAGGCAATTTCTTTTGTAATTCATGCCGGGAAAGCTAAAATAAATAACACGAAAGGCCCCCACATTATTAGCTAGTGTGTTTGAAAGAATCCTGCCGTTGTGTTTTATCTTTTCTTAACTGCAAGCCAGAACATTTAAGATTTAATTATTTAGAGAAAGGGGGAGGGGAAGTGTGCCTTTTGAAGAAAGTTCCACAGGTTTCCAAACACTTCAACATTTCATCATGGCAATCAGCCAGATGCCAAACAAAATGCAGCTTTCCACCAGGGATCTGACAGGTGGCCTTTCCAAAGTTTACACACTGAAGTGAGAGCTGATGTTCTGCTGCTTATTTTTCTGCCTTTTAAGTTATTCCCTTATTGAAGCCAGACTGCAGACATCTTTCCATGTAACAAAAGATAAGATCTTTCTCCGAATATTTGGGGACTTTAGTATGCTTTTATATTACCCATATCTACTCAGGGGATTATTATTCACACATTCAAATGAAGAGAGGTTGGGCTGGCAAGGAAGAAAAACACATACGTATGCAGGCAAATGATAAGCTATTTGAAGCTTCACTGATAACACAGAGCCAGATACTACTGAGGTACAGCACAGGGAAAAATCCCAGCTTTCCCTCGAGGTGCTCCCTGTCTCTCTCCATGGAGAAGGCTGGCTCTGCAGCCTCACTCATCCCCTGGTTTATTCTCTGGAGCATCTCCACCCAGCTCCATCTGCCTGGGGCTCTCCACCTGCCACCGCACCCAAGGAGGCGCCTTCAGGGAGAAATAAATGCAGTTTGTGGTTTCACTGCACTTCCCTTTATCATGTCTTTCTCTCTGTTGCTCCAGGGTCTTCAAATGTCTCCTCAGAATTTTGAATGCTCCTAGAAATCCTCTAAATTGAGAAAATGTCGGGAGAGGCAAAGTGCAGGGGATAAATGGAAGTATGGTAGCTCTAGGTTGTGCATCTCACTTTCCTTGCTCCCTTCAGGTGTGGTGTCCCTAAAAGTACACAGCAAGGTCCGGGGAAAGAGATAAGAGAAACTATAAATTCTTCTGTAGAAACAAATTGCTTGAAGAAACAAGAACCACAACTGATCCAATAGAATTGCTCATGACTGATAGCTGTGTTAACAAGGCTCATGTCTGACTCAGTTTAAATCATTTCTGGGACCAGATTCTCACAGTTCTCAAGAGGAAACTTGGAGTGTGCCCTTGCCCTCATTTACATCCTACTTGACCATCATGAAACCAAAGGAGAGGTGTGATATATTAGATTATGCAGTACATAACCAAGAGTTGTCAGTGTTTAAGAGAAAGATTCTGGCAAAGAAAGGCCTAAGGCCTGACCAAAAGTTTTGCTTACTGTCTGCAAGCAGCAACAGGAGATATGTCTTCCTGCTGTGTTCATGTTTGTATATGGCACTTCACCATAGCGTCTGAGCAGTTTCTGGAAGCTTCCCATGTCACTAAGATTTGGCCTGTGCCATGTGTTTGTTCACCATTCCCCAGGGAAAAGAGACGTGAGCAGTTTGGGGTTTTTTGTTTGGTTTTTTTTTTTTTTTTTTTTTGGCGGGGGGGAGGGTTTGGTGGTGGGGTTTTTCTTTTGAGTGTTTGGTTTTGGTTGGTTTGTTTGTTTTGGGTTTGTTTTTTTTTCTGAGAGGTTATTTAAAATTGTAGTTATGTATGTTGATATGTATCTATACTACAGAAGACAAGGCTGAGAAAGTCACTTTGCACTTGCAGCAGGCAGGCAGACAGTGCTAAGTCTGTGCAGGACCGCAGTTCCCAGAGGATTTTATTCAACAGGCTGAAAACAGCATACATAAACCTTATTTTTGTGGAAAAGGGTTCTCTTCTGCCAAATGGGCAGAGTTGTAGCCCATAGCACTCCTCTTATATACAAGAATGTGTGTGTGTATATATATGATAGAAGTCTAGACATCAGGCAGGAGTCCTTGGAAATTATGTCTATGTTGGAGTTGTTTTACTATGCCAGAATGCTGCAAAGGAACCTTTCTAATTAGACAAATAAAAGTCAAAGGATAGAGTAGGTATACCAATAGACAAATTTACTATATGCTATGAGTATTTCATGCAGACAGATCACTGAATAAGGTTCTCTGTTCTTTGAACAGGGGAAGTGAATATATGGTACAATCATGCTGAATTGTCCGTCCTTGGTCATAATCCTCATGTTTTGACCAGTCCTTCCCACCCAGCCCTTTGTTTTCCAAAAATCAGAGGATGGTACCAATGAATCTATCTGAAGAATTAAGAAAGGGGAAGTACACTTAAGCATCACATTTTTGTTTAAGACCTCAGTTTCCATCGATTTGTGACAATAGGAAAACAGCCATGGGTTTCAGTCGTGCAGTTCAAGCCCATTGCAAAATAAGCATAAAACTATTTACAATTGTTAGCAGCATTCCACAATACTTAGAGCAGGCAGAGAAATGCTTGAACTCTTCTGTGACTAGTAAATAAGCCAATATAGTCTTGTCATCTCTCCTCCCACTCCATACCCTTAAAACACAGCACCAAAAAAGAGAGAGAGAGAGAGAGAGAGAAGTATAATAAAAGTAACTCAACAAAGCAGGCAATTCCTTAGGAATTTTGTTGTATTCAAAATGCCTTTGAAATTATCCAGCAACTAAACCACAGGCTCCCTCACCCTTTTGGTCTCACAAAACAACAACATAGAGTTTTCTCTATGCTCAGATGCAGTAATTACAGACAACATGCACAAAGAAAAGTAAATAGAACAATTTCAATTGCCAGAGCCAAATACGCAATTGTGCATCTATGAAGGTAATTAAAAACCAAAAGATCAGTCATGGTTCTGGTTTTTTCAAATTATTTTTTTGCCCTGAAGGAAAACAATTATCACATAAGTAATCCTAATAATTTTAGCAATGGTTTTGCATATCAGCATCAAATCTGAATGAATACCTTTTTTTTTTTTTTTTTTTTGAGGCATTTTGAAGTGTGTATTCTGAGCCAAACATTGTGTCTCTGGTCCAAAAAGCCACTGGTGGCAGTGGAAAGACTCCATAGAGCTTTATACTGCTTATTCGGGTATTTTTTACTCTTCTTATCTACTTTTAAGTCACTAGTCTCTCTTGCCAAGAGCCATTCTAAATACAAGGAGCACAAAGCTGAGGGGCTCCAGAGACAGGTAAATATCAAAATTTAATTTATTTTACTGTTGCCTTTCAACTTTACTGTTGATGTATACAAAATTTCTTTACTTGTTGGTATTCATGGTTAAACACCTGGTCAATAGTTTTGTATACAGTAATAAAATACCCTGAGTACCTCCCTAATCCTTGACCCAGATCTTTGGATAATGACATATTGTTACTATCTTTCAGTGAAGGTTGACCCTGCAGAGAATCCCTGTTCCCATTTGTAGAGAAACACAAACACGTGCCCTAATGCATATGTACTTGAGCAAAATATCTCAAAGAAAACTAACTTACTGCCATCTGCAGAGCTTGATGAAGAATCTCATTAAAGAAATTAAGAACAGTAATGAAATGCCTTTGCCTCAATATGGTATTTGGAGTACATTCAACCTTTGGAAGCATTCACCATACACTCAACACCTCCCCAAACCTATGATGTTTTGTGCAGGGGAGAAAGAACCACAAATAAAAGCAGACCTGGCTGCTTCCAGGGGCTTTAACTCTCAGGAACCAGATCACAGCTGAAAAATCAGAAACAGAAATTACTGTTATAACATCAGTGGGTGTGATTGTGATGAAACCTTGAAAGGTGGCCTCATTTCGGGGGCAATGAGGGGAGATCAGGTCAGACTTTTCTGCTTTTTTCCCTATGGATGAGCAAATCTCCATAATGAACCCAGTTCACATGGCCTGTCAAGGATGAGCTGTTGAGCTGCTGAAGGAGCAGGCCAGGCTCATTCTTGATGCCTGGTTTGAGCTCGGCTCAGCATCCACATGTAGATCTAAGCCAAGGGAACTAAAGCCAGCAGGGATATTTTGGCACCTTTTCCTGGCAGCCACAGTGATCTCGCATATCTATTATGTATTTTCTTTTTTTCATACTTTACATATTTAGTCAGCTTTGTTGGCTGATGTCTGATTTTTTGGCTTGTTCCACTAGGGCTTGGCTGTACCTTTGACCACTTGGCTTGCCCAAGTCTAGCATCACTTGATTTGTAAAGCTGCTGCACTTTCTTAATTGGACAGTTATAGATTGGAATTAATTTATGAAAGTTTGGGTTTAGTATTTCATGCTACCTATTAACTATTTTTTTCATTCATTCATTCAGCTTGTTGAATACAGAGCAGGAGTACATACATGAATTTGGGAAGAAGACTGAGGAGGAATACTTTGATCAGTAAAGGTCATGAATCCTCCTGAGAACACCACTGCCATTAGCAACGCAACACAGGATTTTTAAGGTGTTCTGTGACAGGCATTATCTCATTTTATAATGTATATTTTTCTTTTCTATATCATTATTAAGCTCTCTTTCCACAGGACACACTTATAGTGTCTTTCTACACCTTAGATGTAGGCAATGGCTTTTACCTGAGAGAAAGCTCTCAACAGGTGAAGCAATGCAAAGGACTTTGCATGACATCTGCGTATCGCCCTGTCCCTAGCAAACAGAAGCTGCCAACTAGGGCTGCACCCCTTACCCCCTAGTTCCTACCACTGTGCTCAGAAGTCTACATGACAGAGCAGTACTCAGAATACCTGGGAAGGACAGCATGCAACCACAGGGACAGGTAAAATTCCTGGCCTGGGGAACCTACAGACTAGGAAGGATCACTTCTTATTTCTACCTCCTCCCTTCTTCCTTTCTCAAAACCTTTCTGTTTGACCCTCTTGTTTCTGCCTCCATATTCCTTTTTCCCATGCCAGACTTCCAGCTTTGCCTCCTTCAGCTGGGCTTCCTCTCTCCTCCTTGGTTCTTTCTCCTTCCTTCCTTCTCTGCCTGCCTGGCCCTAGTCCCCTCTGACAGATGGAGGAGGGAAGGAGAGGAAGATGAAGGCACCTGTGAAGATTTTCAAGCCACAACACTGGGATGCTCACCAGCTCACAAGAGGTGTTCCTTGCACTCATCAGCAAAGTCAAATGTAATGCAATGGGGCACAACAGGTCAAGCAAGAAGAGTCCTCTCCTCACCAAAAGTCATGTACATATTATTGCAAAAATGCTTGAAAGGACCAGTGCTTTCTCCTGCTCTGTTGCATGCACTGTGGTGAAATCTTTCTCAACTGCAAAAGCACAGGAGCAGCAAACGTGTGAATGCCTCCTCCCTCGCTGCCCCCAGCTTGTGTGCTTCAAAGCCTTGCCAGGACTCTTGTCACGCTAGCAAATGCAAGTCCATGCCATGGGCACATTCCACAGGCCAGGCTGCCTCTCACAATTTCCTCCGTGTGGGTTTGGGGTCTGAGCAGAGGCTGCTTTAACTTGACACTGTTGTTTCACCCCAAGCAAGCAGACAGTTCTCGAAGCAGCTGCAGGGAGCAGTTGGCATGTGAGTGGTCACCAGCAAAGCCCTGCCATGGATGCTGTTAAGCTGCTGAGTCAGGGAGGGCTTTCTGCAGCAGCAAGCAGGCAGTGCCATGGGGCATTTCAGGAGTAGGTTCTGTCCCAGGAAAAGGACTGCATGGCTTTTTCTTTCAAATGACAAGTGAGATGTGGTCACAGGCAGAATAAAACCAAGAGAAAAAGTTTGACAAATAGCCTGGCGGCTCATGGGAGAGTTGATTACACTGATGCTGCCCTTCTGCCTTGTGCAGTTGGGCAAGACCTACCATAAGAGAAGCCCCACTGCCTTTCTTCCACTGGGGATAGAGCTTGATCCTGCCTACCCTGAAGAAACAGCAGGCAACTTATGGCAGAAACCCCTCAGCTCTGCTCCCACAGCAGTGTGGCATTGCTCTAGCCTCAATTCAAGACCCAGCAGGGAAAGCCACTCCAGCTCATGGTGGGCAAATGTTTTCATTACTGGGGCAGATGCTGCCTTAGGATATGGGCAGAATTACATTATAACATCCCTTTCTTCTCTAGGAGTTTCATGGTGGTTTAACACACATGGGCACACCAGAAGATGTTTAATATGTGCAGGGTTTAGCAGGAGCTACTTGTCTTCCACTCCCTGCTTGGGGCCACACTGCATCCTCCAACAGACTCCACTAACCCAGATCTTCACTGTCTTACAGGTACTTCCTACATTCAATGTACGGCTGCTGAGGAGCTTTCCCCTCCACAACTGCTCTTGAGGTGAACCAGTGGCAAAATTAGAAGAGGGAGCTTAAGGGCACATTAGCATTGGTGCCACAGCCAAGGAATGAGCCCTATGCTAATAAGGAAGCACACAGGTGGAGGCAGTGTGTTGCTGTGCCTTTTCTTTGCACTCTGCAACTCAGTAGAGATTCAGAGGTGAGAATACTCTTGCAAGGTGTATGATGATTTACAAATGGAATATGATTTTATTCCTGGTGCCTGTGTTGATATGTAATGTTATTTCTTCAAGATGTGTGGTCATAACTGGGAGTTATTGAGGGGAGCTTAGGGCTTAGAAGGTTAAATTTGGATTTGCAGCCTTTTATTTTTGGAGCATTTCTTTACGAAATGACTCTTCCATTCTGCCAGCAACCTTTTTTGCTACTGTGCTGATCAAAGCCTGTGGCTGTGCCATAATCAAAATGACAATAATAGATCTCTTTGAAACCATCCAAGCGTCATCTTGTACAGAACAGCAGTGTTGAAAGATGTTTGCATAAGGGTGAGATAACTGACTCAGAATGGTTACATCACTCTTTGACCACAGGTTGCATTTTTTGTTTTGCGTGCAAAAATTCTGCCCAGAAGAAGAGGTATTGGTCCAACTGTGTCTCCACTCAAAAGCTGTCAACTTGAAAAACATAGCAGTTCATGTTCAAGACTACCAGCATTTCTCTGATGATTGCTGGGCTCAGATGAGTAGTGTAATGGAAGGAGAAGGACTACCCGGATCAGTTCCAATTTTCAATAAATTATAGAATGTTTTTGGGTATTTCTCTCTAGCAATGTAAGGACAAGGAAAGTGGTCTCAGATAAACAATTATTTTTAGTATGCAACTTTAAAACCACCTTCCTAAGTATATTTGGAGGAATAAATCCTATAAAAGAAACTGACAGAATGCTGCAGGAAGGCTTGGCAGAAAAAGCAAGCAGCAAGAGAGCAGCACTATAATTGAAATTCATTTTGGTGGCTTATTACTATCATATGTGCAAATATGGGGAAAATTCTGACTTTAAGAGAGAATAATATGGAGGAAACTGCCTACCTTATTTTAAGGTCACAGCAGCTATTAATTTTAAGTAGCACAGATGTCCTTAACCAGTTGAGAACTTAGAATATGAGAGTACAGTGGATGAATGTTCTCTGAGACTGAACTTGGCCCCAGCACTTCTTATAGCAATTCAAGATACTAAAAAAATAAACCCATTTACTGTCCTTTCCAGAGTATAAAAGAATTGAGCATTGTTTAATAATATTGAGCAGACCATCAGCAAAATTTCACAACAAAGAGAACCGACACCATCAGGATAAAATACTGTGACTTCTTTAAACATCATTACATTCCCAAGAACTACACAAGACATTTTCCAGGATGCCGGTCACTGGCAGAGCTATAATAAAAAAGATTAATAGAGCCTATAGTTTGAGTGTGCTTTGAGCTCAAGAATTATATGAAATGGGAACGGAGAAGGAAAAAATTGACACAGAGCTTCCACAAAACATGAGTTCATTCTAGGGAATATCATACTCTGCCTGAATGTCCTCTGTAATTGCTCACAGCTACCCAGCCCACTGGCAAAATGGGTAGTGTTGGCAGTGGTAATAATTAACCAGCTGATTCATAGACACGTAAGTGATCAAAAATGTGCCTAAACTGGCCAATTGGCTCAACTTGGTAGTGGAAATTGCATCAGTGGAAAAATCTATACACCGCCTTGATTTAACCCCAGCTATCAACTGAGTACCATGAAGCTGCTGGCTCACACACACCCACTCATTCCCAGTGGGGAATAGAATTGGAAAAAAAAAGTAAAATTCACGGGTTGAGATAAAAACAGCTTAACAACTCAAACAAAATAAAATATACTAATAATACTAATGAAAAAATAATAATAGCTCTAGTGAAAAAGAGAGGGTGAGAGAAAAACTTAAGAAAGACAAGAGATGTACCATCTTGTTGCTCACTACCCACTGACCAATACCCAGTTGTCGTGGTTTGAGCTCCAAAGCCCTCACAAAAACTGCTTCAGTCCCCCTCCCTCTGCTCACCTGAACAGGGGAAAGGAATTTCTTTCAAGGTGAGATAAGGATACTGAGAGAAAAAAAACCTCTAATTAAGCAGGATAAAACAGGCTCAAAACTTAAAAGTGATACATGAATTTATTACAGAGTTAAAGGAGTAAGCAAAACATTCTCTTAAGCACTTTCTCACTTTCTCCCCCCCCACCCAAAATGCCTCCCTTCTTCCGTCAGAAAGTAAGGAGAACTGGGGGGGTTCCTAGTCAGTTCATTCCTCAGATGTTTTTCTTCTTGGCAATTATCTGGAGAGGAGGCAGATTCCCTTCTTCCCTTCTCACAAGCACTGTGGCATTTTTTGCACAAGGCATTTTTTCCCTCTTGGCAAGCAGCCTGCCCAGTCACTGCTGCCCGCTCTTCCTCCCAAGGCCGGACTGGTCCAATCTTAGGGTGAAACAAGGATTTTTTACCACAAATGACTCCCTCAGTCCCCGGGAGCAAAGGCCTTGTTATCCACGTCAGTCCCCCTCCAGACCACAGTCCCTCTTCTGGGCACCCCTCCTGCTCGGGCATGGGGTGGATCTCAGCTCCTTCCCTGGACCCTCAGGGTGCAGGGGACACTGCATTAGTACAGTCCTTAGCACAGGCTGCAGAGATGTCTCTTAGCTTCAATGTTTGAAGCACCTCTTCCCACTCCTCCTTCTTCTTCTGACTCTGCTGCTGTCCATATCTGTTGTTTCCCCTACATGCTGCACTCCTTCTTCCCTGCCTATGTGCATCTATATGGTGTGTGTGTGCAGACTACTGTGACTCCTTCTTAAATACATTGTCACAGAGGCGTTACCTTCTTCTCTAATTGGCCCAGCTGTGGCTAACAGCATGTCCATCTTCAGAGCCATCAGGGATAGGCCCTGGCTGGACAGATGTGGAAGCTTCTGGCAGCTTTTTACAGGAGCCATCTTTCTGGCCCCTACCACACCCAAAAACAAACCAGACCCTGTCAAACCACCAGACCAGTCCATCCCCAAGCAATGATTGGTGGCTCCCCAGCAACTACCCCCAGTTTATAGACTGACATTCTGTGGTATGGAATATCACTTTGGCTAGTTCAGGTCAGCTGTTTTGGCCATGCTACCCCCTAGACTCCTATGCTCCTGCTCGCTGGCAGAGCATGAGACACTGAAAAGTCCTGGATTTTGACTAAGCACAACTTAGCAACAACTAAAACATCAGTGTGTTATCAGCATTATTCTCCTACTAAATCCAAAACACAGTGTTGTACCAACTGATAAGAAGAAAATTAACTCTATCACAGCCAAAACCAGGGCATACATAACAAATTACTAAAAAGTGGAGGTTTTTGACCATATTAGTCTAAGTGTAGTAGGTACCACAGGATATGAGAAATGCCACTTGAGTAACAGCCTTTAATGAGGTATGGTCTGCACAGAAGTTATCATGTAGTTATCTTGTAGCCTGCTCACAGCAAGCTAACATATACCCAATTATACCTGGGGAATGTGGTCAAAGATCCACAGATTCCAGTGGTTCTGAGATGAGGAACTGAGTGTTCAAATTGAAGGAAACACAAATGAAACTGTCTCAGAAAAGCTCCCCCATAAGACTCAAGAAGATCCCATCAAAATGATATAAATGTCACTGAAATGGAAATCTTGGTGTGTTACTGAGTTCCATTGCTATTAAGCTACAGGTCTTGAAACTAGTAACCTCCCCTTAAAAGTTTCCTTTTAGCAAAACAGGCTTATGCAGAAGATTATTTGAGATAACTGGATATAGCTACTCAGAGCTGCACAGCTTGTCTATTGTAAAAATTCTTCATTTTCTGTCAAATTAGAAGAGCAAACACATATGTTGTTGGCAATGCTGCTGCAAATGTAGTCTTTTTTATTATAGCTCTGTCATTTCCAATGTAAGAGCTAAATATATTAACAGCTTAGTTCACAGCTAGTCTAAAATAACCAAAGCAAGATAAACTGCTAAAGCATTTAATTTTTTTGTTGTTGTTATTAAATAAAGTATTCAGAGTTTATATACACAGGAGAACACAAGTGAAATAAGCTGAATCAGACAAGATCTAGGTATTACTTGTAACATATGAAATTAAATGAGGTAAAGTTACTCACCTTTGCTTGGAACAAGGAATGTTTGAAATGTAAGAACATCCTACAACAAAGACCAACTCTCCTAGTGAGTGAGAAATGAGATTTTTGGGAAAACACATCATCCAGCTTAAAACCAACACGTGATATTCAGTTCAGACCTTTGTGGATTTGCCATCAGGGGCCTCCCCTGGTTTCAGCATGAGACTGGGCTATCTGCTAGCTCTTTCCATGTCTCCCTCCAAGTCACAATTGAGGAACAGAGGTTCATTTCATCTAGTCAGCTCTAGCCCTGTCATTATGTCAGCTCCTCCTGTCTTCTGGCAGCCTCCAGTTATTACCCAGTGGCCTCAGTCCAAAGCTGGACTTTCTAGAGGCTGAAGCATTAAAGAGCAGAAGTCTCATGCTGGTGATGAGCCAGAACACTTGGTTTCCAAATCAAGATAAAACTGCAATCCTACTTTTTTTCTTGTGTGAAGGGTCCTGGTTTTTTGACCTGTCCAGTGTATATCTCATCAGTAAGGGCTTTTATACACATTTGCATACACCACTGCCATTGTCCTTTGTTCCAGGGCTACGTGTTGGCACAATAAGCACAGTCATCATATGATGTATTATTATGTGCAGATACACTATTGAATAAAAGCAGTCTTGATCAGAACAGAACTGTCTGAACGCATCTCTGAGCTCTCTCATTCTGGGATTAATTAAGACTGAGGAAAACACTGCTGAATCCTCTCCTGGAAGACCAAATCCAAGCACTTTTTGAAGGCACATCATGAACATTTGCTCCTACATTTTATTTCTGTGTTTCCTAGCAGAAACTCATTAGCAAATTCAGTAGTGAAGGGATTACTCATTAGGTGGTAGCAACGTGGACCTGAAAACCACATAAGAGTGCCAAAGGAGGCTTTTATTTGTATTGTGCACTCCAGATAAAGGACAAAGGAAAAAGATAACACAGGCTTGGAAGTGTTGATCTTTCAGTCAAAATAATTTTTGTGGAAAACCTCAAAGATATATGGGGTCAACTCTTACAGAGAATGAATGAACATCTTTGCAAGCAGCAAGGGCTGGTCCACAAGCAAGCAGCAGAAAGTCATTCCCAGGCTTGGCACCACAGCAAGAACACTTGCAGGTCAGATACCCCTATTACCAGAAGTCCTTCATGTGTGCACTGCTGCAGTAATCACATGAGATAGTGCATGCACATTTACATATTTAAAAAAAGAATAAATCCAACAGACAAACTGATGTAGCTGCCTACAATGGATCCATCGGTAATGGAGGATTTCACGTTCCTTCTGTTTTCAGACAGGGCTAAAATAACACTTTTCTAAGTGTTTAGTCAATGTTCTGATACAATGTATTTGTCAAATGTTATAAAAACTCACATGAACGTATTTCACTGAAAAGAGACTACAAACCCTTGACTGGACTTTTTGGTATTCAGCTCAAAAGAGAGTACCTGACCTACTTATATAGCCATAAATCTGCCTAGTTGCTTATGTGACCCATTTTCATCAACTTAAAACCCCTTTGATAAAATGTTATCACAGATAAAAATTGAAAATTGTGTGACGTACACAGACCATTGTTTTTATTATCAGTGTACACAGCATCTTGAAATCACTTAACGTGGATGTGTGTGCATCTTTAAAATAAACAACTTCGGTAAATGCAATATTCTTTCTAAGATCTTAAAATGGGCAAAGGATGAAGAAATGCTGATCCAGCTAAAGAGTTTCCTTCAGCCTTCCAGGATTGTTTACTTTTGTTATCTTGGAAGTCAAAATTAACTACATTAGGAGTGAGAGGGGGGTGGGGGAAGTTATGCAGAGAAGCACAAGGTGAGGTTAGGATTCAATTCCCATCTCAAGGAAAACTCTCATTTTGTGTAATCTTAATTGACACAGAGCTGGAGGAGACCTCTTGAGCCATTGAGTCCAGACCACAGAATCCATAGCATAAAGCATGACACATACATGCATACCTAGTATACCTGTTGTACAGTGAAGGTTGTATGATGGGACAAGACTTGAATCACTGCATCAGAGAAGACCTGCTGCTGCACATGCACCTTGGCTTCAGCAGATGAGTTTCAGCAATGGTGTCCTTTGTCAGTGCTTTATGCAATTATGCTGAGCCACAGCTCTCTCTGCCGCCCTGCATCAGACAACTTTCCTCAGCTGGAGAGTAGGGAAATATTATAGAAAGAAACTCCAAGAAATAGTTTCTTTTAAGACAGCTATTTATTCCCTTTTTTTTACCTCTGAACTCCACCTACTGAAAGTGTAATTTCAAGGATTCCTGGGTTTAAAGCTCAGGCAATTATGACTGTTTGGTAGATAGGCCTTCCCTCATCATCATGAGGTGAATGCCCAAGAGCTCCTTCTTCAGGAGAGATTTTTTGCCTTTCACAGTGGGCAGGCAGATGTTGATTGATCTTTACCCTGGCAGCTGGTAGGGGGAACAGGCTCCTCCCAGAAGCAGGAGTAGGTGAGGGTAGCCAGCCCTCCAGCTGTGCAGTTGGACTGATGTTTTTGGTCACTGAACAGACTTGCAGTGAAACTTCTTTGGTGCAATATAGCAAAAAGAGTGTACATAAACCTGTCTGGCTCCAAGGAACAACACAGCTGACTTTGCACCAGTCCACAGTCCTTTTAATCTAGATGAGAGGGCTGCCCTAGCATGACCTACAAGCTGAAGAATTAGTTAATTTTCCCCTCTGATTAATAGCTCATGTAAAATTAGTAGGAAGGAAAAAAGATGTGCTAGTTAACCACCACATCTTTCTTGGCAGGAGGATGTAAATGTTGAATCAGAGATAATATTACCTCCCCTGGGCATTAGACGCTTGGCGGTTTGGAGCACATGCCTTTGATAATCAACATCAGTATCTCTTTCATGTCACTGAACAGAAAATAGGGCCTCTTCAAAGAGACTAACTCAGAAAAGAAACTGTTAAACAGGCCTGACTGGGTTGAGCAATGCTGGAAATTAAGTACCCTGGAGGGGCAGGATTAGAAGTGAGGTCAGCACTCTCAGACAGGGCAAGGGAGTGCATTAATAGCCCTCTGTACTGCCTCTGAAGTTCAGATGGTTGTTACTGAATATCCATGCAGCCTTCTCATTCTCCCCCTCCATATGCTGTTCTGTTAATTAGCATTCTGCCTCCTTGTCATAAAATACATGAATTAGCTGGTGGCCAGGAGCTTACTGGCCTAAGCTTTTGAACTGCTATGGAGTTTCAATTACACAGCCTCACTGAGAATTATTTCTTTTTTTTTTTATAATCCTGACTTCTTCATAATGTTAATCCACTAGAAGATACTTGTCCTTTATCTAAGACACCAAGACATTCGGCAAATGCACATGAAAGAATGAGGCTTTGTTCCTTTGCCATCCAGACTCTTGTTTCATGTGTGCTTCAAATAAAGGAATTATTCCTTTCTAATGACTCAGAGTTTTCTTTGCCTTAACCCTTCCAGACACAAATGACTAGCTGCACACTGACAACATAATTTCTCTCCTGGATGGTAACTAATACAAAATTAGCCTTTCAACACAAGCACCTTTAGAAAAGCACATCTGGATTTAGCCTGGGATTTTCAAAGCTTCTTAATAAAACTGGGCTTTCAGTAGCAACGTGTTTGGCTACTGAAACTGCCTTGCAATGTTCCATTCTTCTGGACTGTCAAAACAGCTTAAGAAGTGCTGCAGAGCAAGATAGGAAGTTGGGGCTGTGGTGACGAGTGTATCTCTGCAGCATAACCGAGCAACACACCCAGGCCTCCACGTGAAGTTTGCCTGTCCCTGCATCGCTGGGCCATTTGGAGTCATGCAGGGGATGACATGCAGGGGATGACATGCAGGGGATGACATGCAGGGGATGACATGCAGGGGATGACATGCAGGGGATGACATGCAGGGGATAATGCACCCTGACAGCACACCCTATGTCAGGGCAAGCTGGCTGGCCTGGGCAGGGAGCAATGCTGATACAATTATGCTGCTTGCTGACCCAGAGCTCTGAGTCACAGGAAGCAGACGATCTTGCCAAGATACTTCATTGTAAAAATTCAAAGATACCTCCAGATGGAAACTCAAAGAAACAAGAGGGGTTTTTTTTAGGTGACTTAAGGTACTGTCTTCCTTTGAGTCCAGACTCTTTGTCATAGCCATTTTCATGTAAAGTTCTTTCTAACAAGGGGTTACTTTCTGTCCAGGGTAAACATGTATAAATCAATTAATTACTGCCTGCTCGGGCCAAGAAATGTCAAGTACTTTGCTAGCAGGCTCAGTATTTAAGGAGGGGCATAGCTGGTAGAGTTTGGATTCTGGAGTTGGTAGCATCTGAAAGAGTTCATCATTGTCTGCAGAGGTCTGGGCATGTACTTCTTGAATCAAATGCCAGCAATTTGCTCACTTCTCAAGTTGATAAAGAAAAATGGAAACACTTAAGAGCAAACCTTCCACCATCCACTGTTCAGCGCTTACACTGCTCTGGCTAAAACTGTTTTGCACATTCTGTCCCAGATTTACTCAAATTTATCATTTCTTTCCATTTCCACTTCTTTCCAGGAGCAGATTCTTATATTTTACCTCTTACATTTTACCTCTTAGATTGCTAACCCCAAAGGCTTAGTGATATTCCTTTGTTCCTTAGATATTTTTCCAAGGAACAGGGACTTAAGCTCTTGAGAGGCTCACTAATTTGGAGTTGTTTCTATTGAACTAGAGAGCAAAGCCTGGTAAGCAGGATCCTCCCAAGGCTACACAAAAGTGCCAGATGCATAAATGACTTGAACATGTTTCCTGTGTGCCTAACCAGGAGGGCCAAGGGAAACAGGAGAGATTAAAACTTTATCTCAAACAATAGACTACAGCATTGCCTCCCCACAGCTTCTGCTGCAGCTTTCAGATCTAAGTAACATTTGGGAGGGGTCTGGCTGGTGAGCCAGCATACCCAAAACACATCCAGGCCTGTCCCGAAATCAGCTCCACCCAAGCTGTGCAGGGAGTGTCACCAGCACCCTAGGACAGTAGCAATCTCTCTAGAAGACCAGTGAACCAGGGAACAAGAGATTACATTTGTGGCAGGATTCCTCTCTCCCAGCTCAAAGATCCCTGTATTGGCCATGTTCACTATTTAGACTAATCACTACTTTATTGCACAGATGAAGACCTTGAAAGGGATTTTCTCTCTAGTACTTTTTCCAAGAATTTTAAAGGCAATTAAGTCTCACAGTTATCTTTTTAAGGGAAGTACTGTTGAGTGTGGAGTTTTGGGTTTGAGGCATGAGGAAACTGGGAGTCTCAGAAAGCCAGAGTGCAATCAGAAACAGACCAATCCCAAATTTCCAGTGTGTGGCATCACACACTCATTTCTTCATGATGCAACTCATGAGATCTAACACAAACCTTGGATGCTATTTCAAATTGCATAATGTAGGTGAAGTTTGTTACTTTAGGTTATCATCCAGTCCTAATTCTGATTCACTGAACTCTCATCTCAATCAACTGGTATCCAGTTCACTGATATCTGTATAGGTTCATGAGGCTGACAAAACTTTACAGCTGTAGGATGTTCTTATTTTTTAAAAAGGGAAAAAATGTGTGTGTGATAAATTCAGTCAAAGATCAGCAAAACTCCTCGGACATTTCTCTCCTACTTCTACAGAACAGATACCGTGCATTCTAATGGAGTTTTGAAACATGATTGAGTGTTTTGTTGAAGCTGTGTTTAAGAATTTGTACATATTTTCTCTAAATAGCTGCAAATCAGTGAATTCTATTCAAAACTAATTTTCATTATTGTTTGTTTAGCTGAGAGACATTTTGCTGAAGAGCCAGAAGTGTGACAGTCTGCTCAACAAACTGTTTTTCCTCTTGCCCTGCAGAGAATGAACACTGCTTCACTCAGGGTTATCAAAAGATGCAGGTGACAAACTGGATGCGTACACTTGGGACAGTAACGTGCTCACCAGTAGTGAGGAGAACAATGCAATTAAGAGGAAGTTTGATTTATAAAAAGTAGGCTGATCAAACCCAAAATATGCAGACATAAGCAGGTATTTAGTTACTACCATTATTCCATGTAAAAATGGAATAATGGCTTTTTTAAAAAATTTCTTTCAAAGAGGTGAATACATAGAATTCAAAGCTACATTCTCCTTTATGGTGCACTTGTTACTACAAACAGTACTTGTAAAGGGGTTTCTGTTGACAGTGACAGGCCTGAATAAACACTCAGCTGGCACACAGGTTTCCATTAGCACAAATTTACATGCCTTGTCATGCTTCTCCAGCCATCATTTGTCACCATGCTTTGCACAAGATCAGCAAACACTATTCTCCCACAGACTTTCCCCCATTACTTTCTTAGGAGTAGACGAAGAAAAAGAAAAAAAAATAAAGAAAAAGGGTGAGGGGTTAGGAGGGCAGCATAATCACTTCTTCAGCAGAGCACTCCAGCTTTGCATAGAAGGGCAGCTTCAAGTCTTCAGTCTGCAAACCAAGAGCACTGCCCTACTGCTCAGAGGTCTCCAGGGCAGCTCTCCTGGCACAAGGCTGTGCTCATTGACAGCACAATGGAGCCAGAGACTGAAGCACCGTCAGGCTCAGGGCTTGTTTCAGTAGTATTTAACTGGCCGCAGTGATTTGGTGCTACCAGCAAATCTGCAAGCCAAGTGGTTGTCAGAAATCATCTGTTTTCAGCTTTCACTGACCTTGAAGATATATAGAAGTTTCTTTGCTCATGCTGGGCTACTGAGGCTTGTACATATTCCTCAGAGGGACAAAGTGATTCAAAGGCTGGGCACATCAGGCAACTTCAGGTACACACAAACACAAAAAAACTCACAACACAGATAAGGATTTTGGCATAAAACCCACATCTAAAGAAAAGCAGTCTGCCCAGGGGCACGCTCATAAGTATGCTGCTGAAACTCACCCTCACACACAGTAAACCTTGAGCTCAGGCTGTGGGCTCATGATCAACATCTGATGAGGAGTCAGAGGACACTTTGTCATTGCTCCCCCCAGCAGAAACACTACCCTTAACTCAGTCTGGTTCCAGTTTAGAAGTGGTGACATTTGGTGAGTCAAAGTGACCTCAGCTTCATGAAACTCCCTGACTGCTATTAAACAGCCTGCAGGAATTTGAGGGAATACTAGGAACCAGATGGAAAAGCACCAGATCTGGGGACAGTGAAGCTACAGATCCAAAGGTCATTAGTGCTCCACAGGGAGTGCCAGAGCCACATGCATACTAGTCCATCCCTCAGGCTAAAGAGTGGATGCAGAGCTTGGCAGCCTGGGGAGAAAATCCCCTTTCCTCCCATCCTGCCCAGGCCCCAGCCCTCCCCTGGCTGCATCTGCTGCGATGGGCATTTAACCAGTAAAAGCACCTGGAAGTCCGGCTGCGTATGTTTGTTTTTATGAGGCGGGGCAAGGGGTCAGGCAGCAAAGCAGAGATGGAAAAGCAGATGACAAGCTGGTTTAGCGCTTCTCTGGCAGTGAGAGCTGCCACCTCCCTGCAAAGCCCAGATGGCTGCCTACCCCCGGGTCCCAATCCCGCCGAGCTGCCCACAAGGCATCCATTGGGGCCAGGGAGAGGGCAGAGCAGCAGTGGTCCCCCCAGCAGTATGGCTTTTTAGAAACGACAGGAAAATAAGACTGTTTCATTTCTTTTGCTCCTTTCTTCATTGTTAGGAGAGTAGGGCAGATTCAGGGATGCCCCAGAGGAACATTGTTAAACCACACGTGCTCCCCCTACTAAACTTCCATTAAACAGGTGAGACCGAATGCAGACACTGCAGGGATGGGTTCCATACCTGGCTGCCCCAAGCACTGGGGAAACAAGCCCAGGGCCTCCCACCCTGCCACCACATGCCACTGCCAGTTCCCAGTATCCACTCAGGCCAGCACAGATGGATTCATCCAAACAAACAGTTTACACTCTTTCCTCATGATGTCACCTGACTACATGAGCGGCTGTTCAAACAGTATCAAAACCTCCACCTCCATACTTTAGGGACAGGCACTTTCCTGCTGCCTTTCCTCCTCTACCACTAATAACCCTGTCTGCCAAAGCATACATCCAAATGTGTGGAGATGGTGAAACAGCTGAAGCCAGGCAGCCTAGCCCTCAAGGGCAAACTGACCCTGGTAAAAGGATGCTAGAAAATCCCAAAATAAATCTGTGAAAGTAGACTTCAAGCAGGATTTGGTGCCCCAGCCTCTCTTCATCCTTAGATGTTTTTGCCCCTTTGAGCAGGATGAGTATCAACACAGGGGGTGGGGGACCTTTGTCATGCAGCAGGAATGTTAACATCCTCCAGATTTAAACGGCGCCATCTGAAGAGCAGTTCACATTCTGAACTTAATTTTTCATGTGTACATCATGAGGTCCTAATAAAAACATTAAAAACTGTCTTTGTTGTCCTCCGGTCCCTACAGGACTCACTCCTGTCTGTAGACAACAAGGTTGTTGTTAAAGTTATGGTACCAGCTTTAGAAAATGAAAATGAGGGGTTTTTTTAAAAAATAAAGAGGAAAAAAAGAAAATATATGAAACAAAACAAAGCCAGAAAGAAGATGGGGGTTTGGGGGGAAGTGGGGGAAGAGAAATGTGCCAGGAAGCAATATAAAAAAAGCATGGACTTTTGATGTTTTCTTTTTCCGCCTCCTTCATTCTTGGCTGAATTATAGGGCGTAGCATAGTATTTTCAGAGCATCTTTTATAAACTTTATTTAGTTCAGTGATTCACATTTCCCAAGCAAGGTTAACCAAGAGGAGGGATGTTCCTCCCTTTGCCCACAGCTGTTCCCCAAATTTCAGGTAACTTGTATTACGTTGTTAAAAAAAACTGTCAGAAAGGAACCCTTCCTGATCTCCTCCAATGGCATTGTTTTCCCTAACAATATGCAGGATGGTTCATTACTTATTCATTTTAGAGAGTAATTTAAAAGTACTTTATACAACTTGAAGCCTGAACCTTTGATGAGACATAGGCACGTGGTTAAGATTGAGAACTTCATGGTCACCACCTTCCAGAGCTTGTCTTCCAAACACATAGCCCTACTCTGAAAAAGCAAAAGGTTTTACATGTAAGTCAGGTGACTTTCTTTCCTGAATAGAGTTGAGCACTGCCTGGGAAAAGATGAAGCTGAAATCAGAGAAGATATCAAAACTTATCTGGGACTTTAAGGCCAATAATAACAGCATCTGAACCTCCATGCTCCAGCAATCCACCTGGGCAGCATAGGCTGCCAGCAAATGCTATACTTGGGACATGCCTCACTGTGACGACCATGACCATAAAAGTGCCGGAGTGATGACCCCTCATCAGCTGGCAGGATTTATTTCCTCTATTTCCCTCTTGCTGTACGGTACTTGGAGCTTGACTCCCAGCTGATGACCCCTGTATCTGGCAGAGTATCACTAAGAATTCATGCAGAGACTGTATGAGGGGCTTGCAATCACTTACTTCATCAGTTCAGTCCAATCTCTGCACAACTTCTCATCCTTTCTGGCTATGCATTAGAGGGAACAGCAGCAGCCACGTCAGGGCTTCAGGAGAGTCAACATATGTACAGAGGCTGGGGGGCGTGCCAGACACTCAGTTAAAGCAACAAGAATTTAAGTGCATAAGTCATGACAGGCAAAGCAGCCCTGTCAACAAGAGAAAAGGTTTGAAAAATCTGTCTGTCAAGGAATATCTGAATTTAAGAAAAAAATTTCAGCATAGGAAAGTTTTACCCTTTCCTGCTTCCTTTTCTCTGACCTAAAGAGAAGCTTCTACTGTCTCCACAAGAAACAACTGTAAGGTCAGATTTGTTTGAAAGGAACAGAGAGGAGAGCCTCTGGTTTCTTTCCAAAAAGCAATTTATTTTAGCTTCACAAAAGGTCAGGAAGCATAAATTGCAATGGATACTCTTCCTGTGTAGCCAAACATAATTCCGAGCAGAAACATGACGTTACAAGGAAACAAACAAGTAAATATAAGGAGACTGAAGAAAATCCCAACCTTCAAACATTTCTGACTGCAGAATGGTATCACTCTCACCTTTAAATGTGGGGGGCGGAGGGGGTGTCAGTAGTAGCAGTTGTGACTTAGATAAGCATAGAGGTTCAATTTTGGAGGATAGTTACACATCATAAGAAATATCCCAGCACTGAATGAAACTCCGCCAGCTTGGCTTAGTCTTGATTTTCTACTGCAATCCCTTACACAACAATGGAAATTGTGTATCAGCCAGAAAATTCATAACTACTGGAAAATATTGAATGCACACAGTAAAATATGCAGTCTGTTATCTACAGTAAATGAGGTTTTCTAGGTCCTTCAAGCCAACATGCATGCTCCTAAAAGCAGCACATTTAGCTGTTTGGATGCATTTATTCCCACATGGCCCCCTTCAAGTAGTTACATGTAGTTCCATTTCACCAAGTGATGGAGAAAAAAGCAAAGGATTACCTAGGGAACACTGCTTTATCTTGTAAACCAAGAATATAATACTTATTTTTGTGGGTTTAATCCACTAGGTATTTAGTGGATATAAGTGGTTGGATGCAACCAACAAAAATTAATGAGATACAAATCCTAAAAAAGGGAAAAGCTACTAGATAGATTTGTATTATTGCCTATTGATATCCCTAGTATTAAGAAAGCCTACCAAGAGGTGGAAACAGTATGGCTGCATCTCCCGAGGGCCCTGTCTATTTACTTGTGCTTAACACTGAGCTAGATTTTCGCTTGGGTCAGCACAGGCTCTTAGAAGCCCTGCCTGGACATTTATGGAGGATGTCGACTGCCTGCCTGCAGATGGTCTGTGGCCAAGGAGGCCAGAGCCCCCTGCTCCAAGAGCCAGAAAATAAAACCAGACTTTCTGGTTTGTACTCACATGGTGCCCAACACTGGGAGCCACAGACTACCCATTTTCCATCCTACTGCTGAACCAAAGCAGTAACAACTGTCTTGCTGAGTTTCCAGGTAACAGAGGCCAACTTTTCTCTAACTGCCATGGCCACTGATTGTTTATGTTAACCAAAGTGACACCAACATAAAGTGCTGGGCTGCCAGACTAGAAAGCATTTTACCCTCAGCTGTTTCTGACATGTTTGTGTGCACAGTTCAGTTTACCATTAGGAAGGGCAAATAATGACCCATCTCCAATTTAAGGCTGGGTCCCTTAAGGAATAAACTGAAAGTCAATGTTTAAACAAAGAGACAACTATGAATTCAGCATGACACTCTCCAGAAAAAGGGTCATTAGGCAGCAGAGGCCAGACAAGTTTCATCTGCCCCCTAGGAGTTTTCTGCTGTACTTTAATGACTACCAAAGACATCATTCATCTTTACTCATCCCAGTTCTTAACCATACAAGGATCTGAAGCAGTCAAGCCAATTACTGGCTATGGATGTGTGATGGGTCTTGGCTATGGATGTGTGATGGGTCTACACCTGTCTTTTTTCCCTTGCAAAACATCAAAGAGACATGCAGTCTGGGGCACAGCCCACCTACCTGCCATGCAACAAAGAATACATTTTGCACAGCAAAGCCCAGTGTAGGGAAAAGACTGTGGCACTGACACAATCTGAGGAATGGGAAGGGAACTAAAGTACACCAGTAGAGCCCTTCCATTGCTGTTTCATAGAAATAAGCATGGCCCATGGCATCACAGACCACCACCACTTGGGAATGAGGGATGTGAAATACTGCTGAAGGATCCGTAAAACCATCTTCCTACCTCTCCACTCCATAATCCTGGGGCATAATCGTAAAGAATCAAATAGGATTTTGTCAAGTAATGTGATACGGCCATGTGGCTGTTCCTGCTGATTTGAAGATAAACTATTGGTATCAGAACTGCTAGATGCTTGGATGCTTATATAATCTTTCAGTTTAAAAGACTATTTACCATTCTCTCCACTCCTTTAGGCTTTCTGTAAATACCAGTAACTCCAGTAACCAGGACAGGAAAGTGTTACAAGTGCTTCACTTAACAGTAATAAAATTATTTTTTAAGAACTTGTAAAACCCAAACAGCCTCTCTTCCAGCAAAAGCCAGCAATGTTTCCAGATAGACAAGAAAGAACAATTGTACCGTATGGAAAAAGGCATTTGAAAGATAGACTTGCTTCCTTTGAAGAGCATTCAAAAGCAAACAGTGGTTGCATAAAGAAAGCAGGGGAACAAAATAGTATATATTCTCCTACAGTTGTGGTTCTGCTCCAAAAATGCCAAAGAGGATGGGAATTCACTGAATGTCAGCATAATACAGTCACAGTGATGGAATAAGTGCCTGGTACACAACCAAAGATCTTATTTTAGGATATGTCCAGATGCTTCTTGCTGTCCTGACATAGTTCTTAGAGCTTTCCTTTTTCTTCTCTTTACTTACAGTAGGAACCTACACAGTCATCTGCCTGAGTGAATGAAAAATAAGCCAGAGCACACAGTTGTATGCAAATATTCCTATTAAAATCCCACTCTCAAATTTAACCTCTCAGCAGTCCTGTGGGCCAATATGTTCAGTCTGTTCTAAACTGTAAAACCTAATGAGAAAATGCTCCCACAAGCTGTGTCTGACCCTGAAGTAGAAGAGCTAGGTTAGCCTCATGAACCTTGAATTTGTAAATGAAGAATCTTTCCTGCCAGATGCAGTTGCTTCTGACAAAGCTCATCCTCAAACAGCACTGAGCATATGCAGCGCCAGTCAGTGGGTGCTGCAGAGACAGGTGGCCTGGTTCGTATTTCAATTTTTAAATTATTATTTTAGTAACTTCATTTTTTTAAATCTTTAGACACTTTCAGAGCAATAGGTGTACAGGTTGGGTGGTTGCCATTAGCACAACTGCACCTAGAGCTGCATGTTGGGGGAGAGGAGTTTTTATTTTTCAACCTGCCTCACTTCAATGCATCTACAAAGAAGTTCATGCACAGGAACAGGTCAGCAGGGGACAAACTTTGTCACTTGACACCCTGATTCAGAGAGGAATTGAAGGACATATTTAGTTGCCAACTTGTTTTGGCTATACACCTGCAGAAAAAAAGGCACATGCTGAAATGCCTTGCATAACTCGGTCACACAGCAGTATAAAAAGAACTATGGGAATTTAAATTCTAAAGTAAAAATTAAGGGTTTGATTTTAAAAGCCTAACCAGTTATGTGTTTGATGAGAAAATGAATGCTGCCATGGCTAAATGAGCACATCTGGTCAACTTTATTTTTAACAGGACAAAGACTCTTTTCTCTGAGGCCAAGATACTAGGTCTTTAATCTTTTTCCGTATTTCCCATGCTTATCACATATGGGCTTATCATAAAGATGTCTTTATCACTTCTTCCTTTTGATTAAAGGCTATGAGTAATGCTAGCCAATATCAATAACAATGCCCTAAAAAAACATTATCATCAAACCAGAACCTTGCAAGGAACAGTGTTAGCATCACTAGTCCCTCATGTATGGATCATCCTGTGTACTCAGAAAAAGAAAAGAAACAAAAAAACCCCAAAACAACACATGTGAAGAGAAAGTCTCTTCAACTACATTATGTTTGGGGTATCATTCATCTTACAGATAGTGAAATCCTGGGTGATCTTTATTTTACATTAATCACATGGTTAAATTGCTGAGGTATTAGGCAGGCAGGTTGGGGGATGAGGAAAAGGGAAGAGAGAGGAGGGGAAAAAAGTTGCCTCAAAACTTCATTCTAAACAGGAACCAAATGTTAGTCACTTTGAACTACCACAAATTTTTAAAATACTTGAGTCAAAAGATACACTGAAAGTAGTCTTACCACACAATCAGTGATCGCCAAACTAAAAATCAGTCTGACATATAAACAGAGATACACATTGGTCAAAAATATGGCCAAGACGTATCATCCATGTGAAAGGTGAGACTACAACTAAGAAAAAAAAATTTCCATAAAAAGCATTGGTTTCCAACCAAGTTATTACAGACTGTTGGTATATATGGGACATAACAATGATAAGAACATTTAATTATCCTAAAGGAAATAGCAATTGTGGGAAATAATTTTAATAGTGCTTAGAAGGATTACAAAATCCCAGTTCCGTGTCATTCCACAAAAGACTAGTATTTTCCCATAAATTATAGCAGAATTCAAGGAAAAACAATTAATGGTAACAGAATCAAAGACATATGGAACTTTTCTGATTTAAAGTGACATTGCTCATTATAAAGTATGTGGTTTTAATTACCTTTTTCCTAAGACCATTAAAGATACATATTAAAGGTACATTTCCACACACACCAGAAAAATAGTCGCACCCAAAAATCTTGTAAAATTGTGATCAACAGCAGCAAAATTATTCGTAAATTGGCTGAATTTTCATTAAGAGAATGAAACTTAGGAAACAGTCCAAAGATAACATTTCTGTCCTTCACTGTCACAATCAACTGCTGAAGAAAAGCCAACCTATAATGATACTTTCAATACAAACATCCTTAGCTCACATGAACCTTCAGACCAAAACCCTGTCTCAGCAACCACAAGGTGAGACTCTGCATTATTCATTTTTAATGAGAATTTTCCTTTTACTAAGTGAAGCTAACATCTCAGTTTCATACCTTAAAAATGCTCTTCAAAAAGGTAACAACCCATAAAAATGTTTTCTTCAGTATATTAGTTTGTTTATGTTTTAGGCACATTGTAACTAGCAATTAATTTGTGTATGTACACATTTATGTCCTGGAATTCATAAAACATCACAGATTACGACTTTCTTCTACAGAGACTTTAGAAACAAAGACAAAAACATTAGTAAAGTTGACCAAATGCTAAGAATTATTCTGTTTTTTAACATGTTTAAGCAAGACAGAATGAGGCATTTGACCTGCTTTTGATCATTCACTTTCACAAAATATTTCAACCAGGCAGCTGAACTGCATGCGCTGTTGATTTTTTGTGCGGCAACAAATCAAAACATGTGCAGACCTAAAGCACAATCAGTTATGTGGAGGCTAATAAAATGTCCTGAACTGGAATTCCTTCAACAGATTTGGATTTAAGCCTTCTGTACATGTGTTTGCTTTGGGTGTATTTGAAGTTGGAGTTTGTTAATGAATAAAATTGCTGGAAGATCTGCAAATCTGCTTGGCACCTGCTACTTTTATTTTTTTTGGAATCCAGTAATGACATCGGGGTTTGTACATCTAGTCATGTTAATTGAAGGGAATCACTGTAAAAATAAAGATAATAGTAAATAAATAAATAAATCAAAGCCTGATGTGCCTGACTACAAGCCATGCAGATACATGATTTGCCTTTTCTTCAGTAGAGTAGTGGTGCCTCGTTCTGAATCACCAGCATGGTACCTCCCAGCAAAACAAAATAAATCTTCTGTTTTGAGATCTCTTGTAACTGGGATATGTGGTCTAAACTCAGATTTTCAAAGGCAAATGCTTATTTTCAATGCCCCTTTACCTGACTGAGCAGCTCATTTATCCTGCAAAGGTACTGGTGTCCCAGAAGAGCTCCCACACTCTGCCAGGTTTCCAGAGCCTTTCACTGTTCTCTCTAAACCATGTTGTCTGCCCGAAAATCTAAACTATAAATTGTAGCAAGAAGGCACCATTTAAGGAGAGGGGAGATATTGAAAGCAAAATTAACAGCATGGGGTGGAAAATCTCTGATATTCCTATGATTAAAGACCCATATACTTCATCCCAGAAAGGAAAGAAGTATTTTTTATAATACTATTGGAACCTCTGACAAAAAAATTAATAATCCTTGTGTGTGACTGACAATGAACTACAAAAAAGAGTTCTTTTTTCACCCCTTGATTTTGAATGCTTTCTGCCCAACACACAGGAAACTGAACAAGCGAAGTTTACAATCTTCTTGCAAGGGTCCGTAAGACTGCATTGGCACCTGCCTAAAGGTTTATTATAAACTTAGAGATTTAAATTTCCCAGTTAGTGTTTTCACCGTTAGATTTCACATGGGCAGCAGAAATGAGCACAAGCTGAACATTTCTCTATCCAGAGCACACAATGTGGCTTCTGCTTCAGATCCAGCGCAGACCATCTGCAGAGACCCAGGGTTAGCTCAGGGATCACCCCTGTGCTTTTACAGCCTCTCTGCCATGAAAGATGGGGAATTTCTTCCTTAATGAAAAAGAGTTGTTTGATTTATAGCCTGCGAAAATATATATCCTTGTTAGAGAAGATATATTTGCAGCTCCAGACAGAAAGGAGCTGTTTGGAAAAAGGGGTCAACTTATTTTAAAACAGACTCATGAAGACCTCACAGATCAGAGCCGCTCCCTATGTCTTGAAGAGACGTGTCTCTTAAGTGGCTGATAGACTCCCTAGAGTGCTCCCATATTCAGCTGGCCAGGAGATTTCACCCTTTCTTCCCAGATAGGGATTTATCATCAGAAGGTGGACCTTCATTACTTTTAACTGAAAGATTGCTGTTCTTCAGGTACTTCGGGATGGTTACTAGAAACAGGAAGATGTTTCATGCTTTCTGCAGATGCATCTTTGCCTCCCCTGTAAATGTGGCTCTTTGGGAGCATTTGAGTGCTCCATGTTCATGTCCCAGCTGGGTTCCTTGCTTGGGATGGGCAGTGCCTGCTGTGGAACCCAATTTTCTGGCATAAGGAAGAGAGGTGTTTGGTCATGTGAAGCGAGTGACCTAGCAAGCGACCCTTGTGAATGAATGAAATTAAGAGGGAGGCAAGCAGCTCCCGGCACAGAGGCAGAACCTTAGGACTTGGATATTCCACACTGAGGGGGAAAAGCTCTTGGCAGTGAGAAACTCCCTACCAGAAGAAACCAAAAAGTAACCCAAACCTATCATGTAGACACCACCTCTGCACACATGAATCTCGACTGCCCTCTGTGATCTGCTGCAGTAACCCTGCATGGGTTGTTTACCCTTTCTGTGGCCCAGTTCAACCTTCTGCTAAACCAGGGTAAACTGCTTCCTTACCAGTTGCCACAGGAAAGCAGTATCCTAGGAGAATATCAAGATAGACTTAAGTAGGCTTATAAATTATTTTGATATTCCCAGATGAAAGTTCCCTGCAAGTATAAAGTTTTATTGTTATTTCAGCTGCTCTCTTCCATAGTGTAATTGCCAGAAAAAAGACTTTAGAAAAGCCTCAGATTAAGCATAATACTTTTCTTGTTAATGACTAGCAAAACATTATACTTGTAACATGTGGGACACAAGTGCTTGATTTCTGCTAAGTGCACCAGCGTTTAAGAACCGAAGCAAGTTTCACTCCATGCCTTACTCAAACCTGATGTAACTTTCCCTTGGAAAATGTGTTTTGGGGACAGTTTGGCCATGCTTCTTTGCAACTTACACAATTTCAAATATAATTTATATAGAGGCTAACCTAAGGTCAATTGTTATTGCCATCTTGAAGAAGTGATTGTAAACTGGGAATAGCTTTTGCTTTAATCATTTCTTTTGCTCTACAAAGCAAAATAGAAATAGTTTGTAGTGAAAAATGTGTCTTCCAGTATAAGCATTCAATGTCAAAAGAGACTGTAAGTTTAAAAATTATAGCTTTCAGCTGTTGCTAAGTAAGCAGTCAACATTTTCCTCTCTTCTGGAAAGCTGATACTCCCTCTTCAGGGGAATTTAAAGGCACAAAATTAAAATGGGAGAGTACAAGGGACTCAAAGACTGTAGCTTGTCTCATTATTCTCTCCATAGGAGATGTTTAACATTGTATTCACTACTCAAAACTGCCACATGTGGGTTGTACCTGAACTGGCCATCGTTAATCTCTGCTGGAACATGCCATGGGGAAGTTTGGTGAAAGGCATTGATTATATGTGTGTAGAATGGACCTCTTCCAACACCATAGCTCAAATGCAAGGTAAACTGAGAAGGGTCAACCAATCTTTAATAGAAAGCAGGAGGAGAAAATTCAGGACAAGTTTTGCCATTCTGCCTGAAGAATATCCACGAGCTGCAGTTAGAAATAAAATGTTTCTGCAAAAATTTACTAATACTTTTCAAAACCACATTGGATAGAAAATCCAGAATGACAGAAACACCAGGGTCAATCCTCAAGTTCAATATTGCCATAACTGCATAGATTAGAAAAAATAAGTCTATAGATAGTCTAGTAAAAATTCCTACTTATAACACATAATATGCAAGCACCTGAAAAGAACAAAAAGAGGGAAGGTTCCCGTGCCATTTTCTGTTTTGGTCAAGAGAATGGAATTGCCAACACAAAGGCCTTCCTCTGCTTTGAAATGGAGGAGGCATTTAGCATGATGACTCTTTAGTATTTTCTCTTCTTGACAATACTATTGCTTTCCCACAATTTGATGAAGCCATTTAAGGGTCAAATTCTAATCCCAGTGAGACTCAGCCCACAGTCTTCCCTCCCTCAGTCCACAAGGCTGGAAAGAAGATATGCAGTGTATCCAGCTGGGACTGTGGACAGCTCAGCATGAGGTACCAGGACCCATGCAGAAGTTAGTCAGAATCTGGACTTAGGGCAGAAAAATGTGCGCCAGTCCCTGCTTGGGTCACAATGACACCTGTGTCCACATAGAGACCATTTGACAGCCTTGCTGCAAGAAGCTGCTCCAGTTAGGCAGCTTTGTAATGCAGCAACTCATCAGCAAGTAGACTGCTCAAAAATACCTTTCAGTACCTTTGAGTACTGAAAGCACACACTGTCTGAAACTTCTAAATGGGTCAAAAGCTCAGAAATTTACTTCTGAAAACCAGCCATCTTCTACACAGGAAGCTTCTCAGCTTCAACTGCAGGAATTGTACGCTCCAATTCAGTGCCCTCACTGAGACTCTCCCAAGCCAGAAGTTGCTCTCTTGCTCCCCTTTCATTTTCCCCTTCCTGCTGCAGCAGGATGGACTTGAGAACTGGAGGCACAAAAGTTGAAGATCACATTTTAAGTGGCAGCCATCATATTGTGTTTCAAATACAAGCAGCTATGTTAACAAGAGAACAATCCAGACTAGTTTTCATCTTAAGTGCTATTTGGTTTTCAGAATCTGGATCAACCCAGTGGCAGTATTTGAGCTCACTGGTTTTGAATAACATTATTGAAGGCATTAAGTAAGTGGATCAACTTACAATCAAGTTATATCTCACTAATATCCCAATTTGTACATAAATCTCACTGCTCTAAGTCTCCAGATTAAAAAAAAAAAAAAGGGAGGGGACTCAGACCCCACTGTTTCAGAGTGCTTTGAGCTAACTACAGACAAGCACAGCAGCCTGAAGACTTTTTAGAATAGTTGGGAAGTATGGCATTTTTGTAAAAGGCAGAAGGAAAGAAAAGCAGCAGGATGAGAGAAATTAATGTAGATATTAATAGAAATTAAGAAAAATTAATAGATAGATACATTGGCATGCTGAGGAGCTCCGATGTTTACAGCATACCTGCCTAGAAGAAGCCCTGAAATGTAGGGAGAGAAAATTTTGGATGAAGCAGAGAAATAGGGGAATTCAAAGCAAAGCAGTAGGAAGATAATTTTTACTCTGCTCCAAGTAGTAATTGGGGGCCCCACTAATGTTAGTTATACATTATCCAGAAGAGGAATTAACAACTATTTACTCCAGGATAAATAGATAATAGCAGTCATCCCAAGGACTGTGATCCTATTGCCTGAAGACAAGGGCTCAGCACTGAGCGGGTGTATACCTGCAGTCTACAATTTTAATTGTTTCAATGAGTTACACCACAGTAACACAGAGGATGTCTGCTCACCTCTGTGTGTAGTGACTGTAAATATTTTACTCTTCCTATGCTTTTCCCAGTCAGGGGCAGAACCAGTCAGCTGCTCTTTTTCGCAAGTAGCACAAACCCTAGAGCTGCCTGAAAGACAAATCTGAAGACCACAGAATTTGGTGCTTACTCCATCCATCAGCACTTCTAGTAGCTTCCTAATCCTAGGCTTGCTCCTTGTCCCTATTCCAAGTGCTGACTTTTTCCAGCATTGCCTCTGCACTGAGCTGTCATCTGCTGAGCACCTGAATTGCTGTGACCAGGCACTTGACCAAACTACAGGAAATAAGAACAACAGCAATGGTCCTGCAAACCACTGTGGGGCTGGGCTGGTGGAGAGTTGGCTCTTGTGGCAGTTCCAGCCATTTTCACTTTGTCTGTCATTTCAAATCTGTCACAGCAATACTAATAAGAAAAAGTCTGAGGGTAAAGTTCTCAAGGACACAAATTACTTCACAACTAGCTTTTCTTACAGTTTAAGTCTTCACATTGATTTTGGTGACACAAGCTTGTGAATGTCTACATTACTTTGAAATAGGCCATTGTTTGCTTTTGAAATAGGGATATGCTAAGGAACATTGCTGTAATATCTGAATCCACTCAACAAATTAGACTTCATGCCAGAAAATGATCTGCTTACCGAAGAAAAATATCAGAGAGGAAACAGGAACAGTATAAAATTGGTCAACCTTATATGAGTTTTAAAATCTTCATTTCTGCAGATGCTGTTCTGGACTGAACTGACTCTCCCAGTTTTCTGGAATCATATCCTTAGAGACAAACTGATCTGTTTACACTCATGTGACTCAACTGGAAGCAGATCAAAAACTAAACTAAAACCAGAAAGGTATGAACGCTGCACTAAGTGGGCTGTGGCTTGAAGGATCTTAGCACGGCTGTAGAAAATACATGCTTTGCATACTAAGATCCTTTAACATGCCCTTATGTAGGCATGTTAGATGATGCCACAGCAGACTACTTTACCATCAGCAGCAGCCACCCAGCACTTCCCAGCCCCTTAGCTGCATCCTGCCATGGAACCAACTCTAGCATCCTATTCCCAGACACCCCACTTGGTTCTCTTTCAACATCTCAAGGCAAAACAGAACAGAAAAGCCATGACTGCTCATTCATATGTGGGTCAGGGGCAGCTTTTGCACAAGGTGAGGCACACACACATCCACCACAATTCTCATTCCAGGACAGCAAAGCTACTGGGAACTGCCATACAGGATGAAGTTCCCTATGCACTGACTTGCATGCACATAGATCTCAGCATGAAGCCAACACAGAATTGTTAAAATGAGACCTAAACTTATAGAAAATAAAGTAAGGTCTGGCATATAATTCTTCATAGCTTTCTAATGAATCCAGTAAACAGTCAAATCTTCCAGCATTTAAATTCCATGTACAGAAAGTACTATACTATTGATAGTCAGCATTAAGTTAGAGTGTTTTTTAAAGGCTCAGAAGCATGATATAGGCATATATAGCAATAGAGCTTATCTAGCAAGTTCCAGGCTTGATAAGCTAATAATATGCTGAAAAAGCTAGTCATGTCCTGCCAACAGCATGCTTTTAAAGCTCTGCTCTAAAACACAGAATTACAATAGAAAAATAAAAGGAAACAAACCATCACCACCATATGAAGAAGTGCCATCCCAAAAGATAACCACCTTGGTGTGAGCGTTTGTAAAAGGCCAGATGAAGCAGTGCAGAACACATAAACTGAATCTCTCTCCTATATTTTATACCCATAAATCTGCAGATGAAATGCTGGGAAAAGAATATGAGCTAGACCTCACTATTTAAACTCGTGATTCGGAGTTTAAATGGTCAAGTTATATCCTATTTTTATAGATGTCTATCTTTATATGTATGAACTGTTCTTTCTTCAGCTAAGCTTTCCCACATGTGAAGTGTTTTGGATCAACAGTTATTGCAATAACTGTATTTTCTTTGAAATACCCTGAGCAAACTTCATATTGGGGCTTTTCTCTGGAGATACTGTATTTTTAACGGTATCAAGTTTTTTTATAGATTTTGTCATAAAAAATGGTGGCAACTGCTCAAAACACAAGTTATCAACAAAATTTTATATTAAGCCAGCTGAAACGCCTGTAGTTGAATTGTTAATCAAAACAGCAAAAAGATAACTATGAATGTGTATTTTATTTGGAGGAACCTTAAGTGGGGATGAGGAGGGGCTGAAGAAATCCTACCTTGTACAGACTACCAGATCACTGACTGCTACTGTGTTTCTGCTTATTTTCATGGGATATTCATAACTCCCAGTGACAGGCTTGGATCATGTGCATACCATCCACAAGATTGCCAATCCCAAGATTATGTACATATTTAGGTATGTCCCTACTACGCAACGAAGTTTTAAGGTAAGGATGTTCTCAGAGGTTCTCTCAGGAGAACCTTAAGCACACAAAGGCAGGATAATTCAAGGTGTGTTTAATAAAAGATGGGCCTGATCTTACAAAGCAAATCAGGATTCATATAGACGAATATGTGGCCAGCACATGAGATAAACCAGGCTCATCTACACCATGTGCTGGGACCCCAAGCTAGATCCAGGCAGAGGAAGAATGTGCAAGCTCCACACAGAGACTTTGGACTGGAAGCAATAGTACCCTGCTAACATAGGTGGGGCCCACTAGCTCAGGCACAAGGATGATTTATGCTTTTTGGTAAGGATTTTTAAAGGCTTCTGACCAAATAACTAGTGCAGTTTCCCAGTGGCTTCCACTAGGAATGGCAAGGTGTGGGGGTATAGAAGGGAGGAGCGGGGTGAATAGAGGTACGTAGGACTCTGTGGATGGGAAGAGAGCAGGAAATCCTTAAAATGTTATTTTCATCAACAGATAGATGTACAAGAAGACATTACCCAGCATGAATTTTAACAATCTAGAACAAGTACCCACTTCCTCTGCTACTGGTAATTTATTCCTATTCCTCCTATCTACTGTTCTTAACCCTATGGCACAGACCGTATTGCTATAAGTACTTTGTTTAGAGTGCGAGTCCACAGTTTAAAACAGATTTTTAAGGACTGGAAAACGTTTTCTGTCCTTTCACACTCAAAGCAGTGCTTCTCACCCCATTCTTAACCTGATGTTCCCGATTCTATTTTTCAGGTGAAGATTATCTTGGATGACCCAAAAACCTTGCCATTTTATTGGCTTTTCGCCTTTCAGTTCTCTCCATTGCTCCATTGGGAAAAAGAAAAAAAAAAAAAGCCTCTCCCTGCATCTCACTTAAAGATCTTTGAATGGATTTAAGATGGCTTTGTACTCAACTAGCAAATAGTCACTAGTCATGAAAATTAGTGGTAGTGACCCTTTACTAGATTATACAAGAGACTGTCTGGAAAGTTGGCTGTTACAAGTCCTCAGTCCCACTTCCCTCTCCCCCTACCAACAGTGTTTTCTAGGCATAGATATTCAGAAGTATTTTGTCATTTATATTAATATATTACTAACTGCTCACAGTGCTTCTCCAGTCCCCAAGAATTTGAAATACAGCTGTCTGCAGCATTAAAATAACTTTGGGCATAAAACACTACTATCACCACATACCATGGTGTGAATGGTACCAAAGTTTTGCAGTGATGGGTCTTCAATATCACTGTCTTGAAAACAAGCATTGCTTCCTCTGGTGAGCCATTGATGCACTGACTATAAATAAAAGCATTTGCTGTCAAGTACCAGTGCTTCAATAGCTACTAGAGCAGTTTTCTCTGTCTTGGACTCTGTCCATTGGAGACAGTACAAACTGCTCTAGGCTACAGAGGGGAACCTCTGCAGAAAGAGATAGGAGGTTACCTGCTCCCAGCCTTGTATTGGAGGCACAATACAGAAGTCTGAATTAATCTCCCAGTGCAGAACAAGCTGTGAAAGCCCCAACATATCTGCTGTGCTTCCTCCCAGGCTTATTCTGTGAACAGCATCCTCACAGATTGGCTGGCCGGGTTTAACATGTTTTGTGTGCTTGCCCTTCTGTTTTCTGGAGCATATACTTAACTCTTATCTCCCTTGGATGCTACAGGACAACTCCTGGAACTGTTCCCAAAGTTGGTGCGTCATTGCTAATATCACGCATTTTCTTTTCATAGGTGTGGAGGCAGCCACAGGAGATCTGTAAGTCTGTGTCTGACTCCAGTATTGTCTCTTTTGCACATGTAGCTTGTGCTGCCAAAAAACGATGGCAAGAGACCAACCTCACTCCAATACCAGCAAAAACACAGATAACTGCACACTGATTGCCATCTCTGATTGACCAGAAGTCCTAGTTCTGTCAGAAACAGTTTTAGAGGAGAAAAATCCTCAATACCTACACAGGAAGACTGCTACATTAAATAGTTAAATTGACTCATTTGCACCTACTCATTTAAAGAAAGCCCAGATCATTACAAGTGTTTCTCACAGGGGGCAGTTTTCAAGAACTGAGTTTTGATAGGCATTAAATATGAGCTCTGGCCAACTAAAGGCAGAGGGATGGCTTCCACCAGCCATGCACATCTTGAAAAGCATGTGCTGTCTTAACAACTCCAAGAGATAGTGCCAGAAACTTCAGCATTTATCTACAGGGATTTTACCAACATTCACAAGTAACAACTGTGTGCAACGTTCTTATCTTGAAGAGGAAAGGACCATCAATCCCAGTGCACCCTGCAGTCTTACTAAAATGAAGAGTTTCTTCAATAAGGAGAAGAGCCTTACTTAGGGGGAAGGTGGCACTGCTGTACTGCATGGCCTTACACATCAAACTGCATCTCAAGCCAAGCTGAGTCAGCATCAATAAAATACCCATACCTTGCTCCCCCAAGGTAGAGACTCTCTTTTCCCATAGCAGACACCATTGCTATTCAGTTTAAGATTATAATAGCACAGTATTACAGAGATACACACAGGCTCAGAAATCTATTTACACACTCCTAAGCACCAAAGTTCATATGTGTAAGAAGTTAAAGAAGAAAAACTTCCAGCCGTGGTGTGAATGTTCAACCACCCTTTTCAACAAGCAACACAAATTACATGCAACATCCACCTATACAGGCAAGTGAAGACTCACTCATTTTGATCCTATTCCATGAGACCTGTTGTCAGTTCCACTAACAATCCTTGATCTTCACAATTCTTTCTTCTCTACTTTGCTTGCAAGCCTTCCAACTAACGAGTAGATTAGCTATCAATTTATCACTTGCTAGCAATTTATCACCTGGCCACCACCCTCAGCTCATCAGCATATACATAATGAAGCACAAAAAGGGGTAACACAATATATAAATCCCTTTGAAAGGTCAGTCCTCGGGATGAAAGGCTTCCTGAATCAAATAACCTTCAGGAGGGACAGCTGGAGTCACAGCTGTAGCTGCTGAATGAAAAACAACTTTCAACTCGCAGCACTTCGGAAAAATCACAATCACAGGAAGGGTTTTATATGTACACAACTTTTTTTTTTTTTTTTGTAGAGGCTTTTTCTTTACTGAATCTGAGCTCAGTTGTCATTTTTACATAGCTCCAAAATCAACAGATATTTGTGATGACTTTTCTTTGGGATTTGCAGTCCAGAATTATCAGCACTATTTGCTACATGTCTCTGTAAACAACCCTTTTGGCACCTTTGCTTCTGGTAAAATAGAAAAATCTGTAGCTGTATTCACTATGAAAAATATACTGGGACTACACCTGAAAGGGATTCGTGAGGGATCTTTAATCTGTCTAGAAAGAAAAAAAAAAAAAATCACCAAGTCTTAACTATGCCAGTGCTGATTCCTAGGCAGTACACAGTGTTTATGAGCCCAGGTGCATGTCACTGCCACAAAAGGCACACGACAAACCCTCAGAAAGTTTACAAAGTGAGATGGCACTTTCTGAACAGGGTTAACAGAGACATGGCCCTTGCAGCAGGCATGACACTTGTTCCCTTGTTGCCCAGCTCCTGGCTTTGCAGGCCAGCTTTTAACCATTCCATGTGCCTTCTCTCATGTCTCTCTGCCCCCAGCATGGCTCTTGGATGATGGCACTGAAAGGGCTGCAGGACAGCCTGCCTGTCACACAACCTTTCAGCACATTGTCTAAAGCAGCCTCTGAAAATGGAAGGAATTTTCCCAGTCCTTCCACTGGATATTTGATGGCTTTCTAGCTAAATTGCCCAGCCACACACATTACTTCAGCTAAAACCCATGTCCCACCTTCACCTGCCATAGGCTTCTCTCCCTTCCTTTAGTCTTGAAAATCAGATGCAACCATAAAAGGTGTGTAGCTTAGGGTCAATTATAACAGCAAGGAAACCAGGTCATTACAGAAGCTCTCCTTTTCTGAAAGGGGGTAATCGAGGTGCAATGCCAGGCTAAGAAATTGGTGTCTGGGCAAGATTCCTGTGTCTATCTTGGCCCCCACATTGCCTTGCTTGTGTCCAAGCTAAGGAACTGTAGAAAGCCTTTGAAGTACACTCAGCATGTCATCTGCATATGTTTGCAGCTGGTTTATTGTTAGTGTGGCCAGAGCAGATAAATGATTATGTGTATCTGACCTATATTTGTTGATATTAGCTTTCTTTCTTGGAAGCTCTGTTTGTACACTGTCCAACCCTTGTCTGGCTGCTCACAGCATCACTTCTTGCAAATTCCTAAAAAGTGCCACACCACCAACTTGCAGAGGACTTCTAGAAATTCTTGTAAGAAAGCACTTTCTTCAGGGAGCTGATGGAACAGCTAGCACAAGTTACTTGGTCAGCTGTAATTCCCATCCATCCCAGAGAGTCAGCATCAACCTCAGGTGAGCACGGGCTTCTGCACAGAGAGGAGAACAGCCGTGGTGCATCCAGAGACAATTCCTTTGGTACATCTGCCCCCAGCATTGCCATGAAACACCTGCTGCATCTGCTCAGCTGCCACACTGGTCCTGCAGGTCACTTTGATTCCCTGCCGTATTTCACTGCTCACCAGGCCCAAACCCACAAAGATATTTCTGTGCCTAATTTTAACTGAAGTGAAGGGGAGGAAGGTGCCTAAATACTGCTGGCTCTTAGTCATTCAACAAGGCTTACCTCCCCCAGGCAGCCTTGCTCAAGGACAGCACGAAATATCATTCGGGGTAGTACGTAAGGTAAGATGCTGTCAGCTCATAATTTTTAAAAGATCCATAAAAATATTCAAAGTATTCAGCCACCTACACTGCCTTAAATTATGAGTTTCTCCCACGCTGTGTAGCCTTTGACTGTGTTTAGAACTCCTTTTACCTGAGGATACAGTTGCTTCATATTCTCTAGACAAAAAGCTCTGATGTCTGAGTTTTGCACACACAGCAATGACCATGGTAAGTAAAGGTCTGACCAGGTTAAAGATAGCAGGCAAAAAAGACGTCAGATCTAACTCTACACTTCCACTAGTTTTTGATCAATGGCATTTAGATATATTCAGTGACATTATTCCAGGTTTATGGCACTGTAAGACCCAGAAGCATTAGTATTCAGAGATTTTATTATTATTTCCATATCTAAGTATCAAATAGCATCTGGTATTTTTAAAATTCCACTATAATTAAAGTAGAGTTTTAAGATTTTTAGCTTTTTCCTCAGGCAAGCTGTGAAAGTGGATTCCTCATTTCTTCATTTTGTTGTAGTAACCCATTTCTTGCCAGTTTCATATCTGGGATCAAATGCAGTAGCTTTATGTCATCAAGATACTGGTTATACATTTAAAGAATTACATCCAGTTAAATTTAGAACAGGGCTATTTTTGCTAATCATGGCTTTTAGTAGTTCTGTCCCTACGAAATCTAAATTCTGGTACAAATTTGATTTTACATGTTGAAGGTCACAATCTCTTGTAAAAGGTAGGACTAAAAATGCATATATTTCACTTTAATAGATATGTATATGGCATTCAACAATATCTGATTGGTTTGGAAAGCTGTGCTATAATGATTAACACATCCACAGAAGCAACCACAGAAGGCAGGCAGGATACACTGCTCCACCAGTGCCAAAGTCTGTCACACTGCATATTGGAAATCTGGATGAGAAAGAATTTTCCAAGTAATTCAAGTGTTGTTAAAATGAAGCTAGCAGTTTAGATACGTTTACAAAAACAAAGGCTGGTGATTACAAAGCTGCAATGAACATGGACTGTGTTTATATCTGCTTCCTGGAAGGTAAAATGTAATCAGAGGAAGAAAAAAAAAGTAGCTTTCAAGATATTCTGTTTTGGTTTTGGGGTCTTGTCAGTAGGAGTTGTTTTCTTATGGCAGGATAATACCGAAGATTTCTGTGCTGTTATTCTGTGGTGTGATTTGATGAGACAGCTGGTGTACCCTGTGCCGGAACAACAGCTGGGAATGGTCATGTGAAGTTTCTGGACAGTACAACACAAGGCAGTTATCTGTGTCTCTCAGCTATCAGTCACCTTCCTTTTAATTAGTTTCAGATACAGCGTCTAAATATGCAGTGAAATGTCAGAAGTCCCACACTCTGAAATAGAGTTTCCTCAGACCCCAGGTAGGGCTTGATTGGTTCTGTTGCTGCAGACCACTGACCTTTGAAGAGAGACATTCCTAGTCATGCTCAAGGAGCTTTTTTCAAAGGACATATCTAATAAATGTTAGCCTTAACACAGTGGCATTTAAAAACCTGCAGAAAAAGGCCTTAAACCTACTGCTAAAACCCACTTTAATCAGGATCAGTCTCACTGTAAGAGACGGCCCAAAAATCCCTCATCTGCATCACGATCATCAACAAAGTCTGAAAACCCTAAAAGAGGACTTTTTTGCTCAAGAATCTTGGCCTGGCTAAGGTGGGATGTTTGCCAAGTGTTGCCTGCAAGCTGCGCCCGCTGGAACAGGTTTTGCCTAGGCGGGGAGGGACTGCACTGAGGCGAAAAGGCCTGAACACTCCCTCCTGATCCCAATCAACGGGCCTCACCAGCAACAGTGGCAGATTTCCTCACCTCCTGGCCAGTTGCCCCCCGCTTTAGAAAAGACTATAAGAAGCATTTCTGAATTAACCCTAATGAGATCTCCCCACGGAAGGCGGTGAGTCTATTGGCAAGAGGACCAAGAGGACATTGTCTCATCCGTTGGTAGCTATTCCCCTCTCCGTCTCTCTCTCTCTCTCTCTCTCTCTCTCTCTTCTTCTACTTTGTTTCTTTATCTCTCTTTCTCTCTCTCCTCTATCGCATAATTGTGTTGTTGGCACTCAATAAAGGTGCACTATTTGATTAAAGCTGAAATCCCCTTTGTGCCTTTTGCATTTTGAGATCTTTAAACGAACCACCACGACCCCCGCTTGTATTAGCGGATCGTGACACTCACTCAAGTTAGATTAACTAAAGTTAGAAAGAAACTACTCATCCAACACTAAGCAGCTGTCCAGACTCCCTGGGAAATCAGAAATAAAAGGTAGATGGAGATGGTGATTCATCCATCCTTTTGGATACCTACTGTAAGGTGGGCACATCACCCTCTATGCTACTAATTTCTGGGAGATAGGTGACTAGACCCTCTACTTTCTGAGGGTTAAAGTTAAATGAACTAAACCCTATTCATAGTTTATACAGCTTTGCAGACTTTTCACTGTGGTGAAGAACAGGAGAAAATCTGTAAAATGGCAGATTGAGGGTCTTTCTACCTCATAACCTGCTTCCCACCACGCCAACAGCAGATGCCTAATGAACAGACATACGCGAAAACCCCCTGTAACACTCTCCCGGTTTCCAGACATTTTCAGAACAAGAACCTCCTGATGAGACTGTGGCTTCCATGCAGTTAGTACTCTCAGGCAATTATTCTTCCATCAAATTCTCTTGTCTGTCCTTGAAATCCTATAAAACTTTAGCACCCACACCATCCTTTGTCAAGGAGATCCGTGGGTCAGCTGCCTGAGAAGATGTTTTGTTTGCAACCCTATGATTTTATTAGCTTAATCTGATGTGTCAGCTTAATCTGATGTGTCAGCTTAATCTCACCTCTTGTACTGGAAAAGAGTGAAAAAAAAAAAAAAGTCAATCTATTCTCTCCATGCCATTCAAGACTTTTTTTGTAAAACCATCACCTTCTCCTCCTTTATCTCCTTTCCAAACACGTAAGTCCTAGCTTAGTCATCTTTCATATTGAACCTTTCTGTACCTTTGATCATCTTTGTTACCCATCCCTAAACTTCTTCCAGCTGCCTTTTAAATTTCTTGTGATGATCAGGACCTTCTAAGCTCACTGGAACAGACAAGATCACACCTAACATTCCAAATTTGTTGCAGTGCTACTTACTCAGGATCAAGATGCCTGTCAGCGCCGTGATAAGCAAGCACAGTGATATGCAGGCTGCAGGCAGCAATTGAAGAGCCTCAGCAGTGTGACTGAAACTGAAGTAACTGGAGCAGACTCAGTCAGGTCTTCCTATCTCATCCTCTTCCACTGCAAGTGGTGAATATGAGAGGTGATAAGTCTCTGCTCAGTGTTGCAGAGCCATTGCAGGCCAAGGAACTGCAGTGCAGGACTGACAGGAGTGTGGACCTTCCTGAAACACAGAGCAGGCGTGGCTCTTGCTGCCTTCATCATGTTTCTCCCAGATGAAGTGCCCTAGCCATAACATAAGGACACTGGAGAAGGGGCTGAGTTTCTCAGTTCTTCTATCAAAAGACAACCCTCACATGCCAAGCTGAAGAAATTAAAACACAAAGAACCATTCCCCAGGGTCCCTGCCTACACGCGTTCATGCAGAGAGGGCAGTCATCCCAATCAGGTTTCATCACCTAACACTGGAAGTAAGCGTGTCTTGTAAATAACCAACATGCAGAGCTTGTGGGAAGGCCATTCATGCAAAATTTCCCTTTGATTTAATAGCAGACATGAATATGGGAGGTCTGATGGACCCGTGCAAGTTCAGGGCCCTCCCAGCAAGGTGCAGAACCTGCAGGTGTGATATAAGATTGGTCTGTGTCTTCCTGCCTGTAGGCAGGTAGCTGAAAAAGTGGGAGAGCAGGCTGTCCTCAAGTAAAAGAGTGGGCAGCTTTAACCCAGACATCCTCAGAAGCTCTGTTTAAAGCCACGTGGGTTGAAGCAACCCAAATGCTTTAAATAACAGCCTTGAGAGAAGCAATCTGCAAGGCTTTGCTTTGTCCTTTTTGTTGCACTTCACTGATATGCTTACTCTGTGAATATTTTTTAAGAAGTGAACAGATGGCCCCTTGCTGCTCACCACAAATGTTTTATGTCTACCTCAACCAAAATCTCCTTTGAAAGAAGGAAAGTCAGTGTTTGTTTTGCTTCCAGATAGACCACCTTGAAAACACAAAACAACAAGCATTCTGGGAAAAACAAAAAGGAGAAAGAAGGAAGAAAGCAGAAAGTATAAACAAGGAAAAAAATGGAATAAGATTAAAAGGAAAAAAAAAAAAGAAAAAATAGAACAGAGGGAAAAAAAAAAGAGCAAAAAGACAGTGACCCAACAGGTTCAAAGCCACTGAATATGTACCTCCAGGTATCTGCTTGAAACACAGGTTTGGTACGTTCCTTTGCTACATTGCAAAGTAAAACAGCTCAGTTTAAATCATTCGGATTCAAGCCAAGTGATTATTTATCAAAAGGTGCTAACACACTATTTGTCCCTAGGGTAATTGTCACTTAGGTGGGCTGAAGAAAACAAGACTGATCATCCACCTCAACAAAGCCAAGGAATTCTGGATTGCATTGGCTGGGAATCTATTTGTGTTATTGTCTTTTTCCAAGTCTTAACGATAATACAAACCTTTTCAAACAATATCAGACCCAATTAAAATAAGTGATATACAGTGTTCAGACTCTAAGGTTAGAAAAACATACTTTTAAAGCACAGCAGTATTATTATTTTCTATTATAAAGAATCAGCCAAGGAAAATACTTTCTGTCTTCAGAAGAATGTTAAATTCCCAGTAGGGTGGGATGTAGCTGACATTCCTAGTGGTTTGCTCTCTTGTTTGGAGCACCATGTGGTTAACAGCTAAACAGTAGAAATGCTTGCTACTGCAGTATTGCAGTCACCTCAAGAAAATGCATGACCTAGAGCATTTCATAATTCAAACAGAGCAGAAATGCAAAGGCAAGGAATGGAATGGAGAAGAGGTAATTTACTTTGTGTTATTGCTATTGGTGTGATGTCACTGTTACTTGTTAAGCTCACTTTGTACCAAAGCCTTTGCACAGTACTGGTAACAGTGCAGTATTAAATACGGCAAGGCAGCTGCACCATGAAGAACCAAAAGAGTGGGATTTACATGAACTCCTACGGTGTCACATTTCTGCAATAAGAACAACTTTTTACTGCTCCAAAACCAGGAAGAGTTAATTTTTGATCTTTTAGGAAAACTGCAATGATAAGCAGGTGCCTGTACAAGGAAGGGAAAATAGAACTGATTCCATAAAGCTTTCACCCTTTTCATCACACACAGGTGCTACTTCTTCCCTCAGAGCTTGGTGGGCTGCCAGGAGCCATGAAATCTCAGAGCCTGGGTCCAGAAGTGTTGCGGTGGCCCAGCCCGCTTTGGGGCTGAATGACATAAAGTGGGTAGCTTTCCCCACCCAGGACTCCGACCCTGAGGGTGGATCCGAGGGCGAGGCCATAGCCTGGGGCTTTTCCCCACTGGATGTCACTCCTGCAGCATCTCCTCCCTCTGTTCCTGATGCTTCTGTCTTCCCTTAACCCCATTGGTTCAGTTCTTCATGTTTAATAATGTAGTTCGTTGGTTATACATGAAGCTCTGGAAAGTCCTGTTCTGTTTGGATTGTAATTGGTTGATTCAAATATGTTCCTCCCCTAATCCTTTGTGATTTGTTCCCTGTCACCCCTTGTCATCTCCCTGTTGGTTTGCTCCTTTGCTCCCCTCTCTCCCTTCCCCAGTTTTAAAAGGTGCTGTCACTTCTCCCCCAACGCCTTTTTTGCTTCCAAGCCTCCATTCCAGCGAGATCTTCTGCCCTCTCGGGGGTTGAATAAAGTTGGGACTGCAGGCAAAGAGAAGGCCCTCTCATCCTTTGTGCTCGCCCTTGTTGCCTCACAACACCCTCACTGCTGCCAGCTCTCCTTGGAGCCTCCTGCAGCCAGCATTGCCAGCTGCTGACAGGGGTTTGGTTTGTCCACTCCGCTGGGACACCGACCTTGTCGCCTGCCCAGGCCACCGGGCGGCCAGCGGTCAGCGTGACACAGAAGGATCAGTGGATCATGAGGAAACAATTGGGAAAGGAAGCTACACAAATTATTACTTGAATAAAGAAGGACACAACCATGGGCTTTCCAACAGGTCTTTTTTCCTCCTTCACATCTTGGAGGCAATCACAAAGCAAACACAATGCCAGAGATTCACGAAGTGCATAAAGTCCAGTAACCTGATCTTCTCCAGTAATGTGATTTGGCTCTCTTTTAATAAGGAGATTTCATACCTTCACCCCACCCTCCAAAGGTATGAATGACAGCCTGTTTCAAGGTCTTAATTTCTAGCAACCTTATCAAATGTAATGCAGCTATAGACTTGATGCCAAGGCCACACATTAGTCTGTGCAAAAAAAAAAAAAAAAAAAAAAAAACTGANAAAAAAAAAAAAAAAAGTATCTGACATCTCCAAAATGCTATCTGACATCTCCAAAACACTACGCAAATAAACCATGCTATGCTGCACATTTTTTGGCTCGTATTACATTGGTGGAACTATGATAGTTATAATCAACTGCCAAAATTACCCTGTATGCTTTTCCTCTATTGAGAAAAATGCATAGTAATCCATAAGACTTAGGTTTAATCAGTATAAATCACAAACAAGTGAGGCATTTTTTTTCTCTTCAAGTAATATGAAACTCTAGGGGTTTTTTCCCCTTTCTTATGTGCATTAAGACAGTATTTGGTAAACCAGCTCTTCATATGAAGAATTCAAAGCATCTCCTCTAGACAACTCAGCATCTTCATCTTTAAAAAGTTTTGGCAAGACATTGAGGCCTCTTCTGTTTTTGTTAAAGTCTATGATAAATTTGCTATTAACTTCAAACTGAAACAGAAGTTAATCCTTAGTGTAAAATTCACAGAAATTTGGAGAAGACTGAATAATGGGGAAACAGCTTGAGCACTAAGAAAACAAACTAAGAGAATTACCAGTTAATTTTTTCTTTCTTTGTTTAATTTCAAGTCCATTAGAAGCAAGAAAAGTAAAATCCAGCAAGAAAAATAAAATCTTGCATACTGGGGCCAAAGCAAAGATAGCCAATAAAAACACATGATATTTTAATATTTTGATAGATCAAATGATAAATTTGATCATGTTTATTTACAGGTCCTTCCTGTATTTGAACACAGAAATGCGAAGTACACAACTGATTGTGGCTGATGCCCTACTAGGCTAGATGTTCAAGACAGATGGAGAAACATAATAAATTCAGTGCTGCAATGACTGAAACAACCTTCTTCTTTCACAGTGTTGGGCCTTTACAAAACAACTAATCAATGTCATTTTTTGCTTCACAGAGAGCTTGGCAACTGTACAGCTCCATGCAGTTTGTGAAGTAAGCACCACCATGAACAATTTCACAGGAGGGAAATGGAGGCAAAGACAGCAAGGGTCTGGTCCTAAATCACTCAGCACGTCAGTGTCAAGTGCACAATCGGGGACGTGGTAACAGCCCCCCTAGGCCTGAGACTAACATTGCTCTTCCAGGAATCTCCTTTTCACACAAGCCAACTGGCTGAGAGACCAAAGCAGCAGAGCTGCAAATAATAAACAAACCAGGAGGGATGGAACCAAGTTCCCAATGGCAAATACCTCCAAGATTTCAGCTGCTGTCAGTAAAACATATATCCCAACACAAGCGTTACTGTCACCAATAACATAACAGCATTGTCTCTGGTTCTTTTCACTGCAAAGAAGAGCATATAGAAGAAATAACATTTTGGGTGGTGATGGTTAACTTTGTCATGGCCGATTCCTGTCATCGCACTGCTTGCTGTTACCTCTCCAAGCTCCTCCTGCTACTCCCTGGATAGTCGTAACTTTTGTGGCAGAAAGAGTGCGGAGAAAGGGAAAGTTCAGGCCCTGTCATGTTTTAACCCATCATTTGTGAGCCAGAGGGTTGAAATCACTGTTACTTGTTCTGTGCTACCAAGATATAATTTAATAGATTATAGCTGGGAGAGCTGAAAATAAAAACTTAACTTTATCTAGCCTCTCTAATTTACCGTTGCATTTTTTTTTTTCTGTCTTGACCGTATTCAACAAGAAACTTTAACCGTGAGCTGAAAAGTAATAGCTCAGCCCTGCTGTCGTCAAGGTACCTCCATGGTCTATATGGGATACTTTTCCTTCTGGAGTTTTGCTAGTTGGTTGTTGTTTTCCGAGTAGTGATCATGGTGCCTGAGCCCTGCTAGAACACTTTCTCTGACTTCTTACCAGGTAGCAATGTTGTCAGGCTGTACCATCCTTACACAAAGTGCATAAATGATGAGTCCAAGAGTCGAATTTAAATCCATTATTGTTACAATTGTGTGTTCAGAGAAGCAGGAATCAGGTCTTCTGTTTATGATTTTTTTTACTTTATTTGATGCACAAAAACTGATGCACGGGGCTTATATAGATATGAAATAGGTAAGAACAATAATTCAGTTCCACCTCCTTCCAAAAAGTGATCTAATTTACTTTTCTTTCGTCTGTTAACGGGAAAACAACTGATCCAAATTGGAAAAACAGATCAACAAATGCTGACTCCACATGGCAAGACTAACCTGCATTCTCTACCCTGGGGCCAGGGAAAGCGTCCCATCCTGGAAGCTGAGATAAATGGAAAATGCCAAAGGTTTGGCTCCATCTGCAGACAAGCAGCGCCACCTCTCCTCAGCCAGGACATTTCTGGTTTGGGATCATTCTTCACCACATTGAACGAAAGAGAGAGGTCTGCATCTCAGAAATGTTTCATAATCCATGTTCAACTTTGGGGTAAAATCACTGCCTAACATTGTCTTGGGTGGCTTGAAATGAAGATTTTGAAGTCAGTGGAAAGATTCCTGCTGACCTTAGTGCTCTGGGCTACTACTCCCTGTAAATCATGGACCAATTTGGCCATGGCTGTTGCCTGGGAAGTGGGATGCAGGATTTTGCATCAACTTCTGGTTTAGACTACACCCCACACAGAACATATTGAAGCAGTTAGCTAATGTTTATTGGGGTGGATCACATCAGCTAGTGTTGCTTTGGAAAGAACAGGCAAAAATGTAAGCCAGTTCTTCTATTACACAAGTGTGCCATAGCAATGTGGGGCCCAGTAAGACATGAAAGAAAGACACACCATAAAGGGCAGGTATAACTTTGCATCTGTCACCTGCACCTCCTTCTCTTTTTCTCCTTGCTAGCTGACAGACTAGGCCAAGTCATTAGAAGGCTGGATTTCCAGCACATCATTGTACCACGTTCCCTACACATCATGATACCATAACCACACTCAAACTTACCACTGTTCTGCATAAGGAAAAATTATTTGATCAGCCACCCAAACGACCAAATAATCTTGACTCTCCAAATATCAGACGAGCCTGACAGTGCCTTATACCACGGGACCTTTCTCATGTGCATCATATTATCTATTCCATTCAATACCCAGTGGTATTTATGTCTCTTAAAAGCCTGTTTCTACCTCCAGCACTACAGACCACTAACTTCCTTGAGCAAACAGGCCTGTAGCAACAATAGACTCTGAAGGATTGCACACCTACGTAAATATTTGCACATTCAAACCCTTCTGCTGTAAATCTTTTGGGGCTGATATGTTAAGATTTGTTCCAACCCCACCGATATATTCAGAAATCATGTCATCTGAAGTAATGTCTTCACATTAAAGCAGAGGTGACGTGAGAGCAAATTCAGGCCTCTGATTCTTTTAAAATAGCTATGATAATATACATCCGTATGCAGTGTAACTAAAATGAAGAGTTAGAATCCATAGGAGCAATCAAGGAAGTTTCACAGAACTGTTTGCTCCTTTAGGTCCCTGGAAATCATTGTATGTCATTACTGCAGTTGTTCAACTAAGGCTAGCACAAATGTTTGTGGAAAGTGTATTCAGAAACACAAGACAGATTTCAGCTCTCTGTCTCCTGAAGAAACAAAAAACCCCTCAGTTGCAACATAAGCAAAAATGAGGAACAGGCCTGAGGTTTTACAGGAAGAAAAGCAGTCTGGAAGAGAAAGGGGGAGAACAAGTCTTGCCCGCTAGTGATAACAGTTTTAAAAGAGGTACAGTGTTAGATCATCTGAAGAACTCCTGGCCCCTTTATTTTATTACTAGCTGTGTCTTGAAACAGCCATTTATAGAAGAGATCCACACTGCTCATTGTCAATTACTAACATATGTCCCACACTTGGCAAACAAGACAACTCGGGAATGACATTTTGTGAATAATCAACAACATCGCCCAAAAGTGGCTGCATCTTTGCTTTGGGCTTAATAAAACATTTTTTCCCTAAACAAGATAGCTTTCTCACAATGGTGCCAAATGGAACATATTAAGCTTTAATGATGGCTGAAAACATTGTGCACCGAAGAGGCAGGGATGGGGCTGTGAGAGCTCGTCTTGGACCTTAGGACAAACAGCTGCGTGTGTACCAGCCACAGATGCTGCTCTGCACAAAAGGGCCTCTGGGCTTTGCTACGGTACATAAAAAATGCACTAAAATGGCAAGCTTTGGCAAACTGGGTCTGAAACTCTGCAGAGGGCTGGGATTCAGTCACAAAGCACTCAGCAGGATGCGATTCTCAAAGCAAGCAACAAAAACTATGGACAAAAAGGGTAAGACAGGACATGGGAATTGCCAGGTTGTTGCAGTTGTATGTATGGTCCACTAAGGAACTCCAAGCAGACAGCTGTTGCATATGTGCACAGTATGAGTCTGAGGCAAGAATGAAGGGAGGAAACAGATGTGCAAGATCTTCCAAGCTTTTCCCTCAATATAGACACGCCAGCATAGATGTGTACCACACAGATAGAGATAAGAGAGGGGCTGTGAAGCTGCCTTGCCTTCTCTGAGAGGCCCAGCAGAGCAGCAGGCAATGCCAATGCAGAATAGACTCTGGAGGCTAGCTCCTGCCTGGACTTCACCTCATTTAACTTTCAGCTTCCAAAAGTCCACATTCCTTGTTCAGGCTATCTTTATGAAAACTCCTAAAGAGCAGCTCAGCTTCCACAGCTCAGACTGCCTGACTCTTTCCAGGGACTTTAAGGAAACTCAGACAAATGCCTTTGGGTGGTGTTTCACAGCTCATGTGTCTGGAAAAAGACAAGTCTCATCTGTCTTTTCCTTCTTTCATAATCTTCCATCCTTTCAGGGAATCTCCTGATGCTGCCCCACCCTAATTTGGGGCAGCTCTATCCTCATCAGATACTTCCCTGAGCCATTTTTAGACTTTTGCTGTGTTAGTCCTTTGCCAAATTTTTAATTAAATCATCTGAAGTAGGGTCCCACAAGCTCACAGATGGCAAGCAGCAGGAACTTACAGTCAGGAGACAGCAAGAGAGCTAAAAAGATGATGAGATGGGGTGGTGGAAGGGACTCTTCTTTAGTGCTGATGTGATAATAAATTGACTCACTGCTTCCCTTTGGACTGCAGCCCCAGAAAGATACATGTCTCCAAGAGAGTGGATGGTGGAAGAAAGAAATCCCAGCATGTGGTAGGGAAAGAGCGATACTCAAAATTAAGTTGTGACACTTTTGTCCTCTGTTTTGTTCTATTGTTATTATAGAATGGACACTTGTCATGAGGATGTAAGTCAGTGATTGTTTTGATAAAATACAAGTGTGCCAGGTCCCTCAGCAGCCACCTCTGTGGAGAGGTGTAGACATTCAGCAGCAACCCTGCATGTCATGAGGGAAGCCTTGCCCCCTGCCATCATGTGTACCACTGCCCTTGCCTGACTGTCCACAAACAGACTCACTCTCTCTCTCTCACATCCCTCTTAACACTTCTGAGACACTTGATTTTGCCTGAATTTTGTTCTCAGGTGTACATTAGCAACCCTTTCCCTCAAATGAGAGCTGACTGGTGAGTCGTTGTTCAGTGACAATGACGTCAGGAAAAATGGCTGAGTAGGTCCCAGTGCTGAATCAGTGGCTTATTCTGGCTGAAAAAAAAAAAAACCCAAAAAACCAAAAAAAACAGTATTGGCTCTTAAAAACTAATTAATTCTTACCATATTGCATCCTGTGGTTAAGGAAGGCATGTAACATCACTCCTGCTGGGGATGGGAATCCTGGGGTCTTTCCCACACAGACCCTGAGACAGTGGGCCTTGCTCATGTAGAGCAAGGTGAATAACCCCAAGTACCAGTACAAGTTGGCGGCTGACTTACTGGAGAGCAGGTCTGTGGAGAAGGACCTGGTGTGTTCTGAGGAGTCCTGGTGGATGACAAGTTGACCATGAGCTGGCAGAGTGTCCTTGCAGCCAGAAGAGCCAATGCTATCCTGGGGTGCATCAGAAAAGTGTAGCCAGCGGGTCGAGGGAGGTGATCCTGCGCCTCTACTCGGACCTGAGGCCACATCTGGAGTGCTGTGTCCCTTTCTGGGCTCCTCAGTACAAGAAAGACACGGAGCTACTGCAGAGAGTCCAGTGGAAGGACATGAAGATTATTAGGAGTCTGGAGTGTCTCTCTTTTGAGAAGAGACTGTGGGAGCTGGGCCTGTTCAGTCTAGAGAAGACTGAGAGGGGACCTCATTAATGTATGTAAATATCTCAAAGGTGAGTGTCAAGAGGATGGTTCCAGACTCTTTTCAGTGGTACCCAGTGTCAGGACAAGGATCAGTGGCCATAAACTGTAACACAAGAAGTTTCACCTCAATGTTAGGAAGAATTTCTTTATGTTGAGGGCGGCAGACTAGTAGAACAGGGAGGTCATGGAGTCTCCCTCTCTGGAGACATTCAAAATCCACCTGAATGAGTTCCTCTGTGACCCTGCCTTGGCAAGCAGGTAGGATTAAATGATCTCCAGAGGTCCCTTCCAATCCTAAAAATTTCATAATTCATACCTGCCACAGACTGGATGTGGTGGTTGTTGAATAGCCAGGCTGGTTTTAAAACTTATCTTGAGAAGATGCACTATGATCTCAATCCACCATGTAGTGCAGAAAGACAGACATGATCTGTAGGTCACTCCTATGGCATCATAAGCTTTGTATGGTAGTGATTTGTTGTTGCTTTGGTTTCTGTGTTGTTCTGTTGTTTTTGGTTTTTTTTTTCCTTGAAGTGTATTGATTCTTCAGTCTTAAAAGAATCACTTTCCTTAGAAATACCTACTACCTCTTCAGTGCATGTGTATCATCCACGCTTTGCTTTCCCTTATTTTCAATGAATTCCTAAACCCTGAAAATATCTAGCAGCCTTAAAAGCTGACAAAAGATGAAAAGTCATTTAGCACCATGCTATATATATATATATACATATATTAGCCTAATGCACTGCAAGCTTACAGTGTTTCACTGTTTTATTTCTCCCAAAATGATTTTCAAAGAGAAAAAGTATATTCCCCCGAAAATTCTTATTTACCTCACTTGCCACACCTTTGAATAAAAACAGCATTCCCTCTTTAAAGCTTTTTAGATTAGGGCTCCATTTAGTATGAAATGAGGGTCTCCCACCATTGCTCATGTGAGCACTGCCAGCAGTTCTAAAAGGTTTTGTTCTGATGAGAAGAAGATGTGCCATGATTGAAGGCCTATGACTGAAACGTTGCTGTCATCTACTTAGCTTAAGTATGTTAAGATCATTTCTCCCAACCACCCCCTTTAAATCACTCTTTCCTATTTCATCAAGATTCTTAATAGCTCCAAATCAGAGAGATCCCCATAGACATCCAGTTTATTCTGCACTGTTTTCAGCTGTTTTCCCTTCATTTTCTGCTCTATGTCTCCTTCTCTGGATGTCTTTTCTCCTCTCTGGATGTTTACTGCTTCTATCACTGCTGTAGGCATAGCTCTTTGCATTCAGATCTATCCTCTTCATTACACCACATAAAAATTGCACATAAACTGCAACAAAAAAAAAAACAAACAACAGAGGACTGGAAAACCTGGTGCTGCTAATGGCATCAAAGTGCTTTGAGAACAAAGCTCAAAGGACTATCCCTAATAATTCACCTGTGACCATTTTTCTAAATTCTTATACACTCTGCTGTGAAATGACTGTATTTTACTGTGTTACACTTAACACTTAGACTCTGGCCTTTGGTATTAATGGCAATGTCCTTCAACTATAGCTGCTTTTTGTTCCTTTTCTTTGATTCATTAGTTGTTTACTGCAGGCTATTAACAATCCTAGAACTAGCTTTAATCCACAGCCAGAGCCTTTAAATATAATACATCATCAACAAGTAATTATTCACTTTGAAGTCTTTCCTCCTTTTTTTTCTTAGTTGTTTGAGGTGATATCTGAGGCTTTAAAGTATGGTAACACAGTACTTCTATCAAAGCACCAAAATTAGTAATGCAAATGTCAAGAAGTCAATTTGTGTACTTAAAATACAAAGATGGCCTTTCTTTCTTTCTTTCTTTCTTTCTCTTTCTTTCTTTCTTTCTCTCTTTCTTTCTTTCTTTCTTCTTTCTCTTTCTTTCTTTTTCTTTCTTTTCTTTCTCTTTCTTTCTTTCTTTCTTTCTCTTTATTTCTCTTTCCTTCTTTTTTTTCTTTTTTTCTTTTTTTTTTCTTTCTCTTTTGACTCCTGCAATGGCTTTGAAAAGCTTTTGATGCTTTTGCAACAGTAGTAGCTTGACAGCTTAGAATTGGGTAACTGTACTATATATGCCCAACACTATAAATTCACTAGGATCATCATCCCTTTTCGTCATGTTCAATAGGATTTTATTTCAGTAGTCCCTCTAGCAGTCAGGTCAGAAACCCAAATCCATCATTCTAGGTGAGAACCTCTGAACATCCATTGGCATAAGCATGAGCTCATGGTGCTGTGTTGATTTGAGAGGTCTTTGACTCGGGTTCTTTGGCTTCATTTCAGGAAGGTCCTTAAGACCATAATTAAGTCTTTCTGTACATAAGGCTTTCCTAAGTGCTGTCTGATACTGTTATGTGTTTCCTGAAGTAGGACCTTCACGTGCACGCTTGCAGAAACTCCTGGACCAATCTCAGATACATTGGGAAAGACATGACTAGTACATGTATGACAACTGTTCTCCACAGACTCACAGAATATCAGTTTGGGATCTCTGTAGCATAGTGTTTATTCATCTGAAGGATTTCTAGGTCTTGAAAAGAAAAATACATAGTGTCGTGGTGAACACCTGAGATAATTTTTCTTTTACTCGCGGTATTCTCTTTTAATCTGTTATGCAGTATTTTATAACTTTGGTCTGTACACATCCTTGGAAATAACTTCTAAGAAACAGCTGGCTCATAAATGCAAGACAGTCATATTCATTGAGACAGAGGGTGCAACGTGCTCTGGTTATCCATATGTCTCTCATTAAGTGCTTTTGGGGTGCTCTGACATGTGGCTTCTACCAAAGGTGTCACCGGGCATGTGGATGATGATGATGCATATTATGATGGTGGTGATTATTATTATTACTATCATCATTCTTACTTTCTTGCCCTTTTGCATTTATTGCTGTTCACAGGCAACAGTAATCACACACAACACGTAACAGGCAGACTCCCAACCAGGAGAATGAGAGGGGTGACTAAGGCAGTCAGCGTGCAGACCCAGCTGCTTTTATCATGGCAACATCCCTAGAAAGCAATGAAAGCAAAGAGCATCTACTTCCCTTGCAGGTGAAGGAGCTAAGAGCCAAGTTTCAGCCTCATTTTATTGAGGCTTTCATTGTTAAGATGTAAGTCATGGAAGAAATGTCAGGACACTGACACCACCACTGTCTGGCTCACCACAAGAGGAACAATCCAGCACATAAATTTGGAGTGCTGGGGTGCTCTGTGCAGCCCCAACAGCACAAAGGCAAGGGTGAGCACACTTTGTCTTCCCTGATAAATAATCTGCAGCATCACGAGAGAAAATGCATGCATGCGCACTGAGAAGTTAAAAATATAAAAATTAAGCTTACAGTGAACAATATCCTTGCTTTTGAGGAAGATCTAAAAGCTTCTCAAAGGGAAAGTAACCGTTAAAAATGTTTTATCTTTGCAAGCATTATAAAAAAGGTTGTAAGCTGTATACACTACAAAGGCACTGCTTTCGCCCCTCCGTCTCTGTGAGTTCTTTAGATTGAAGAAACCTGTTGGCTTGAGTTCTAAAACCCCAGATAAAAGCTTTGATTTGTTAATTAAATTTTTAGTGCTATCTGCATTTGATACCTCAGTCAAATTGTATCCGCTTGCAACAACAGAAAAAGTCACATCAAAGGAGAGCTCCACCTCCATGACCTGTAATTACAGAATTTACTGCAGTGTGACACTGGCTGCAAGATGCACCTGCCAGGCAGACCCAGCTTACTATCTACACCTAAAACAAAGCCATTTCATTCAGCTGGGGTGAGCCAACACATGCTGAACAAAAGGGCTATGTTTTGTCAGAAGCCGGCCTAGCGTATTGCTTGTCCTGAGACAGACAGAAGCTTCTGAAAACAATGGGTTTTTCTGTGTTATCACACTAAGTTGGGGATAAGGATGAGCTCCCAAAGAGAAAGGCAGAACTAAGAAAAAAAAGGAAAATGAATTGGAATGGGAAGAGAAAGGGAATTAAAGAGAAAAGGAAAGAAAATTAAAATCCATCTTGATGGTTAAAAGAAAAAAAAAAAGAAAAAAAGTAGCTCATAAACAAAACACTGACAAAATATTAGGAAACACAGAGAAAGATAGGGTAGCAGAGCGAAATAGAGAGAAAAACAAAATAAATACCACGCATATATAATATCCACTGGAATCAAACTTCAGGACACAGAGTGTTCTCCCCCTTAAATACCCACACAGATATTGCAGAAAGCCCCAATTTGTGTCAACACATTCTTTGGCCTTTGATTGTTTTACATATTTTGAAACAAGCAGAAATGTAATATAGCAAAAACTCACAACATAGTCCTTATTAAACTTTGGAGCCTCCCTGTGACCCCTAGAAATTATTGTTAATATTTATGTTTGGGAAACAAAACACAAAGAAGGAAAATAAGTAGGGCATTGAATAGGCTTGCTGGGTAGAAATTTTTTCCTGGAAAGATTAACATACACAAAATATCCATATTACAGAACAGGCATTTTCAGCAGTAGAATAATAATTTTGTTGAAAAAAGTTCTGTTGGGAAAACCAATATGACAAATCCATGCCTATCCACCCAGAAGGCATTTGTTACTACTGCTTCAGTGATGCAGGGATTTCCAAGCTGGCCATCAAAAAACACCCAGTTTGGTTCTCTCCTGTAGATTAAGGACCAAGATAAACCTTCCTTTAAAAATAAATGAATAATAACTAAAAAGATAATTCCTCACACATGATGCTCATTTCATTTAGGTTTTTAATTTTTTTAAAGGCTCTGTTTTTCCAACCAGAATACTTTCTGTTTGGTTTTGGGTTTTTTTTTAATGAAACTAAAATTGCTTTTTTAGAGAAACTAAAATTGCTTCCTTTGACTTACTTCGGCATGAGCCTGGCCTCACTGCAATAAGGGAAAAGTTCTCTGCTGCTTTCAGTGGGCCTAAGATTTTGCACCTTGCATCCCCTTGGCCTCAGTGAGCACTGACTAAACAATGTTGCTGAAAAGCACGGGGTGAGATGTATGGTGGGATAAAGGGTCTGTAGACATCAAAGGTTTTCTCTGTTTTCATTGGAACTTCAAAACGCTTGTTGAAATATTTACTAAACCAAACTGATGTGATGTCTCTGAAAGCTTGGATGAAAAGCACCCACTATGGCAAGCTGGGTTTTTAAGCCTGGAGCACTGCCAGGGCATTCCTTACAACGACCATGCCCCAAAATTTGGCATCACCCTTTTGTCCAATAGTCTGTCCCTCTGTTGTTCTATAGGAGCAATCTTCAGCAGCATTTCCACTGATGCAGTGTGGTTTTCCTCTGCTGGTCATAGCAGGAGTGCAGTCCCAGCTGAGGACAGGACCTGCTCAAATCCCCCCATCATCCTCAAACTTTTCAAACGTTTCCTCAGAAATTACAGCTCCTCAAGCCAGGGCTGTAGCCCCACCCTAGGGTTTCATCACTGCCTAGCAAAACAAGGAGTAACCTGGGAAACCTGTCAGGGATAATAGGGCACATGGTGGGCTGTTTGGTCTCTCAGCATCACAAAACAGGTCAGGGCTAAGTTGAAGTTAGAAACTAGCACTAACTCCCCATCCCCGTTAAATGGCTGGTGTTACTTCTGGTATTGCTCCATATTATCATTTAACCTTGGAAAGACCAGGAGGCAAGTTACAGTCAGAGGTCAAGTCTTCCCAGCTCCAGCCTGACTGCATCAAAGTTGTTCCTGACTACATGACCTCCAGCTTCCCCCAGCCTGGAGAGAAGCTGCGCCAAGAGCTATTTCCCCATCCTGAGGAGAGGGTTTCTGGAAGCAGGAGGCCAGCAGGCAGCTGTCAGAAGCAGATAGGTTGCCTATGGTCTCAGCTGGTCCCCTCACATGGAAAAGGAGGTCAGGCTGGTCCCTATTCCCTTCCCCTCTGCTCTTTCCCTCCCTCCAAACCAGTCCTTTAGACCTGAGGACAAAGGAAATTTTGGCTTTCACTGGAAGATGGTCAAAACTCACTATTTTCAGAAGATGAGTATGAAACTTGAAGCAAACCCCAGTGGCGGCAAGAGCAAAACCAATATGAGACCAAAAACAAAGGATTACCACAGCTCACAGAATACAGCTCTTGTGTTCCATCTCCTCGTGTGACACCAAATTCACAGGCAGTAACCAGCATGATACCCTGCTGCTGCGAATCCCTGATGTCGGCAGCCTTCACACCCTGGGTGAGGGAGCCTCGGAGTCGAGAGTAACATGAAAGGGCAGTCACTAGCAGAGAGAATTAAAAGGCACTTGACCCAAATTGTGTGGAGAGTCCTGGATCACACTAAACTGCACAGGTAAGAGCTGGTCTATCATTTCTAGAAGAGGTCCCTGCATAGGAGCCCTCAGGTGTCTGGGGCCCTGTGTGGACGTGAAACAGAAGAGGCCACGTCTCTGCTCTCTTCACAAACCATGTCCAAGTACAAGTTTACTTTTGCTCTATGTGTGGGTCAAGCTGGTTACAACCAAGGCAAGAGCCAAGTGACAGAGACTGAGCCCATACTGGATTCCTGACATCCATCTGGGCTTCCATACCAAGCAAGACAATCTCCTTGCACCTGGAGCAAGCCAACATGGGCAGCATCGATGGCTGAGCACCTCAGAGTGATGCTGAGATCCTAGCTAACAGAGCAGAGACAGGCAGAAACACCAGAAACTGGAGTAAAATACATTCAGAGACAGAGAAATTTCACAGCTGCTATCTGGACTTAGGAAAGAGCTTTTGACTGCCCAGTCAAAGCAAGGGAAAAGTGACCCTAGACTACCTTCCAGGGCTGTCAGTAGTCACACTGCATTTAAAAAGATATGTGTAAAAGAAATGAAAAGCAGTGAGAGCTATTACACACTTTTAAAGTTTTTTAAGTTCAGTTTTGAAAATATATCCACAGTGTATTTGCCTGAAAGCAGAGCACTGTGATCCTTGTTTACCAAGTAAAACAAACACTCTGTACGGCACGGGTAACTGACCCACAAATGCAAGTCTTTACAAGCCTCCTCATTACAGCGAGATCAGAGTGTGCCATGTGTGCCTATCATTTTCTCAGGGCTTTTTCTTCTCCTCTTCCTGCTTTTTGTCAAAGCTCCTGGCTTCCCGTCTGCTTTCTATTTGCGGTTGTTAAGGGGAGGGACAAACCCACACACAATTAGTTCAGAGTGGTACAGAAACAGGGATTAAAGTGCAAATAAATATTAACCTGATGAATGGTTCTTTCCAACGGAAAGAGCAAAAAGGATACCTAATTATGTAGGTACATCAATTACATGCAGTTTTGAAGGAAAAACTTTGCCATAGACCATAAGTCCCACATATGGATATTTTATTTTCTTGGTTCTGTCTGCAAAGAAGCAAAATAAAAGCTGATACAGGGCACAGTTTTAAAATATTTTCCTCTCATCAAGAAAACGTGCCATTTTAGTTGTGCCAACTCTGCCCCATCATCCTTAGGACATTTGTGCCAGTCTAAGTGAGGTTGTTGGTTTGTATTTTCTCTTTCTTGGAATTCTTAATCAGTAATGCTGCTCAAAACCTCCTGCAGCTTCCCCCTTGCACTGATGGTCTTCTCCTTCCCGCTCACACGTTGCCCACCACGTGGGTACCTCTCAGGTGTTGAATTATGCCACCCATGAGAGCTCAGACAATTTATTCCTCTCTTTCAGAGATTTGTGCACTGTTTAACCTTCCCTGATGTGTTCTTACTCCAGGTGAGACATTCCTCATCATACACTTCCGACACTTACTAGCCCTTCCTGTGTCTGTAGGATCTTGTTAGCTCCCTTGATTACACAGACACTTGTTAGGCACCACAACACAATACCTCTGCAAAGAGGAAGCTCCCTCAGTTTTGTTTATGTTTCCATGCCGGGGACTTAGCATAATTTCTAACCTGACTGCTAAAATTTAACACCCTGTCCAGTAGCATGGCCCATTCAGTGCCCATCTCCACTGCTGCTATTTTCCACTGGCTGCATACTCCATAGGCTTGAGCAAGGTTCATTCCCTCAACTCCTGCACCAACAATGCTATTCTTCCTTCAAAAGCCTCTTGCTCTGAGACCTGGAATGCTGGATCAGCATTTGTGCACACATTTGCTCCAAACCCCACCTGGTACTCCCTCTTATCCACCTCAAATATCCCCTGGTCACAGCAGTAGACTCACCATTTAATCTAATCTGTGGTGAACTGTGATGAATAATGCTCTGTTTCAGGATTTGAGAGAATAGATGTAAATAAACAGGTGAGATTTTCAGTCCATCCCCTTTTCTACTATTGTAGCTTTAAGAGAAAAGCAGCACTGGGTACTAAAATAGTAATTTGGCATATGTACTTCAATGCTTATCAACTCCTTTGCTCAACAACAAAGACAGGAAAATGGTGCGGGGGTCATTTCACCAGGAGAAGGCTCAGAAAACCTGGAAGTCTGTGATTAAAATCATTTAAGTGGCATAGTCAATGATTAGAATGAGTGTCTGTGGAAGTAAATGGGAACATATTAAAATGGCATGGGAAGTTTAATCGGTGATTGATCTCCCAACAATTACCTTGCTTTCTAAATCTCTCCGTATCATTTAACGAGGTGATTTCAATGTTCTAATAAAATGTGGCAGGGGAATGTTTCCAGATGTCCAGTGTGTGGGGAAATAAATGCTTCTGTGAAACCATAACCAGTGCATTAAACCAACCAACATCATCTTCTGATTGAGTTACACTTCTGTCTCAATTACAGAGAAAGGAGTCACTGAAAAGTCATTAAATTTTTTTCAATTCTTTCAAGTCAGGTCAGCTTTATACAAAACAGAAATTCTCCCTTTCTGTTGATTTCTTGGTATAAAACACCATCATTTCGCAAGTGCTGAAATATCCACTCCTACAGTACTTCCCTAAAATTGATTGCTTATTCCTCCATTAGAAATGGAAAATGTTAATACTTGTGCCCCATGATTCTCTCTGATCACTGCAGAAATGAGACCAATACGAATAAGCCCAGCTGTCTAACTACACTTTGAGAACTGAGGAAAAGACGAAAAGTTCAGGACATCAGGAATCTCACCAGATCAGTTGGCTTGTCAAACATGCCCTGCAGCTGACACTGGGAGGCCACTAGGGTTCCCAGCCCACTGTGCAGCACTTCTTCAGCATGAAGATTAACTTTTTTTTTTTTTTTTAATTATTTTTCATTTACAAGGGTGCCTTCTGCCACTGCTGGTCTGATTTCCATATTCAAAGAGGTCCTATTGAAGTGCCCACATGACACACCACCAGACCCATGCTCATGTATAATATACATATCTGTGAGCAGCCCTGACCTCTCGTGGACCCCATGGGTAACCATGGGGGATGACCCATGGCTGCAGCAATTGCCCCAGGTTTTCCAGACCTGTCCCCCACAAACTATTATTCTTCAGCCAACACTTAAGGTCAACTTCATGTTCTTTAATGTGTTTCAATACCAGATACCTCAGATGTGTGTACACATCTGTCATGTACAAAGCAACTTGATGCCTTAAAAGTTGAGGGCAAAACTACCCTCCCTCACTGCCTCTCTCTTCACTACCTGCATTTTGGGCAGTGACATGTAAATACTGCAGTGCACAGGACCCATGTCTCAATTTTCCATCCACTTGAGTCTAGATGGTTTGTCTTTGTCTGTATTCACCCATCAAAACCAAATAAAAACCCAAGTAAGCCATGACAGCTGAGGTCACATCATGTCTTAATTTCAGTGAGTGCAAACACAGCCCTCTTAGCAGAGAGAAAAGGGGGAAATAGCACCACGCTTAACCCCCTCTGCTCTGTAAATAGTCTTGTTAGCTCTCAGCTATCACAAAAGCATATTCCACATTGCATATGGCAAATATTAACCAGATATTGACTGCAGTTCTATTCACATGACAGTAAGTAGTGCATTTGGTCCTCTAGGTTAGCTGTGCTTGGATGTGAGGTTCTATATTGACCTGTGAAATATTGTGAAGGAGGAAGAGAATATTTTCAATGGTCTAGCAGTTCGGTGAGTGCTTTGTGCCACAGCTAAGAGCTCAAGGGGGATATTTCGTTCCATGCCTCTGAATGTTATCTCAGTTAAACAAACTGAAATGTGCAATTGAGTTTATTTTAGAAATGGCAAAAAATGATGCTGAAAGCGAACTTTGTGCATAAAGTGTCTATCATAGCCAGGCAGCCTGAAATTACAGAGTATACTTACACAGATTGTTCACTTTAATATGTTGCCAAAGGGTGTGAAGGCCAAGTTGTAGATTAAATTTCCCTTTCTCTTCCCTGCATATGATACAGTGATATGACCCAGATGATAATGCATGAAGAAAAACTGCCTGCATTTGCCTACCTACAGGGTTCATTTGGTTAACTTTGTGTTTAATTATTCCAGTAATTAGCCAGTGCTCAAGAAATGGGGATGTTGTGAAATCTGATCTTTTGAAACTGAGGTCACAGCATTCTCTTTCAATGTGTAAGACAACTGCAGTCCTTCCTGACCTTCACAGTTAGAAGCCACTTGTGTTACAGTCTGTGCATTTTGGTGCCAGAAAGCACAAAATTGGGTATTCTTTGTCGCTGCATATGCCTGTTGGGAGGTTTACATTTGCTAAAAATAATAATAAAAAAAAAAAATCTGTCATTTCTTCATAGATCTTTTTGGGCATACGGCAGTCCCACTGCCATTAGCTATTGATGATGGGCAATATGAGCGTTGTATCTGTCTTCTTTTCATCAACTTGGGCCAAGTAACTCATATTGGGTGTTGGTCTCCATTCAGGAGGGATGGGGGAAGAATGATTGAGGGCTAAGAAAGGTTGTACTGATGCATTTTGTTTCTCACCAAAGAAAATGGGGAGTATGACACTCTTTCTGCAACATTATCTTCATTTCTAGAGCCAGGCTTGATGTCCATTCATCTCACCTGGACATCCACACTGGCATCCACACCTATGGATGGGGACACTGTCTTGTTTTTGTGAGCAGCTAAACTTCCCTCTGGGCTTTCTCAGTAACATTTAGCAGAAGAAACGCTGTAAATACTATATTTTCATAGGTATAACCCCAGGCTGTGTGCAACCCACACTCCCACCAGTGTATCGTACACCTTCCAGTCATCCTAATTCTTACCCTCCCTTTCAAATCTGGGAGGACTATTTGAAGATGTACATTTTATTTATTTACAGGCTTTTTCCAAAAAAAGAGGACCCTTAAAGGGGCCAGAACTTTAAAAAATGGCAATCCTGCTTGTGGAAGTGCTCTTTTCTTGCACTCTTTATGCAAAGGTCTCAAACCTACACCTTTGTCTGCTCCAGTGGGTAGTGCAACAGGCCCCATTTCTCCATTCCTAGATACAATATCTTTTCATGTGCTTGTCTAGGTACCAGTTCATTCTGTTACTGCTGCCAAGTTTCCTTCTGCTATAGCTCCCTGCTATAAAAAGAGGCAGACAGCAATGTAAAAGCAGCAATGTATCTTAGGAAGCAAGAGAAAATTAAGAGAAAAGAGGATAAAAATATCTCAATTAAAACAGGAATTCAAAACAGCTTTGCAAAAATAAGTGGTAAAAATGGTTCAGCTTAAAGTAGTTGTTTATCTTAATTTGCATGGATGGGTGTTACCATCTTACTTTGCAGGTAAGGCAAAATCAGTTAACTATAAAGTACATGTGGAAGACATTTAATGTTCAGGGGGCAAAACAAGAAATATTGCTGTCAGAAATGAGGCAAAACTAGAGACCAGAGTCAATCAATCTGAAATTAGCCATAAGATTACCAAGCAGTGTATACGTGTTATGTTGGACAATATTCTCAACATTTCAGTCACAAGAGAGTACACATTTCAGGCTTGCCACTTCAGAAGGAGGCAATGGCTACGTGGAATAGCCTTCCAGAAACCTTGATGTAAGAGGAAGAGTTTTATTAATGTGAAACAGTCCAGAGTCTTCTCCTCGTCATAACAAGCGTAATTAAAAGTTCTTCCGCTAATGAATAAAATACTTCCTTCATTTTCAAAACAAGCTACTATAAGGGAAACTGTGCACTCAGCAGACACTCATCCTCAAAGTTTTGCTTTATTAAAAGCTCAATGTGAAAAACTCTAAAGAATTTCAACAAAACAATTTGGAAATCTTCCGGGATATCTCATGCTATGTCTCAAACAAGACCCCAGGCCAAAAAAAAATTAGAAAACATTAAGATTGATGAGATAAGAGTGATCCTGCAATTACACAACACCTCAGGAGAGGTGCACCTTTCACAGAGCACAGTTGCAAGATCTATCATTGCATCAAAGAGAACTGCATATAATAGCAAGCCCAGAGAACTCCAAACAAAGCTGAGAGCCATACAGGAAAAGTGGCAGTGTGATAAAGAAGAGGAAATACAGCTGTATGCTGATAAGCATGAAAGGGCTTCACGAGTCAACACGAAGAGGCCCCAGTCTGGTGACTCCGGTCCAGTAACAAGCAAATTGCTGGCAACATTCTGTCCTCTGTAGGACACCTTGAAGAAAAGGCTGGAAGACTTGTTTGCTGCAGCTTGTGTTTGCACTGCCCACACACAGCCAAGTGGCTAAATATTCACCTCAAAGTCTCTAACATATTTCAGAGGGTTGTAGAAACTTTGATATTACTATTTGTTTCAACAAGATGAAAGTCGTGTCCCGAGTTGCTCCTGCTAAACTGCAAGAGCCTCTGGCATTGCTGTTGATGGATAATCACAGTGTGCAATGCGGAAAGACAAGTAAACCCAAAGTTAAAGGCAGCCCCCTTCTTCAAAGAAATGGCATTTCTGTCTTCAGCTCAAATACTAATGTGGGTACAAGGCATGAAGGTTGCCAATCAATTTTACTAGCATTTAGAGAGAGAGATTATTATTCACTCTTTTTCTTTTGAGTTATTTTTATTCTGACACGTGTTCAAATCATGATGAGTCTTAGGACTTCAAACTGGCAGCAAAGTGCATTAACTTTCAATGGCTAAAAGATCTGTGATCTACAATTCAAAGTGGAAATAAGTCGAGTCAATTATGTATTGGAAAAAGACATCAAGGGAAGTGGTAAATTTGTCATATCGCTAGTCTCTAAATCATTATTTAATAACTTCTTAAAAGAGGTGTTGCAATTTAACAAAAACTTGCTGGATTCACCAATGGAATTATGTGACAGTATTCCTTGGTCTGTTAAAGCTTAAAAGAAAATAACTTTTTGGCTAGTAAAACAGTTTCCAAACTCAAATTTGAATGCTTCCAGTGAGTGAAACTTGCCACCCACCCACATCCCATACAAGTTCTCAAAACTTCATTGAAGTGAAGCTTAAGTTGCACGTGGGTCTTCTGGTGGCCCTCTGTGTTAGGGAGAAATGCATCCTGGTCAGTCAGGGAAGGCAGAAGTCAGGACTGCCAGCTACTCATCTCAGGCATACGTGTATCTAGCGAGGCTTTAGTGCATGTACATGGAATTCTGCTTCACTGCGTCACTCTCTGGACGCTCAGAAGGGATATTGCTTTGACTCCGAGTCACCAGAGCAAGCAAAATCTCAACTTCATAAAACAATACCTCTTCCGTACACGGGAATGTTTTCCATGTGCTGTGGGACTGAAAACACAGCATCATGTAGCAGAGAGTCATTTGGATAGATACATTCTGAGAAAAAACTTTTTTCTATGAGGAGCTATATAATAAAAGAAAATTAAAGAGAGGGAGAGGTTTTGTCCACAGTTAACCACTAGTATCCTCAAACAGAAGCTTAACTTCTTTTGGTAACTTCAGATTGTTCTGATCAGCAATGAAAAAAAAAAGTAATGATTTTTTAAGGAATACTCATGCTTTTACAACTAAGGCCAAAATAATTATTATTATTATTTTTTCATTTAAGCATCTACTGATCAACAAGACACACCCACACCTCTCACCCATAATATAATGGAATAGTTCATTTAGAGGAGATAAAAAATTTGGGTTGAATGACAAGTCATGACTTAAAGAGAGACCTTGTCATTGTTTAGAAATGTAAACCTGGTAAAACAGCTACCTAATTTTTACGCTTGTATTTCTCTACATCATCCTTTAACTTCTGAATGTGGCATTATGTCATTGCCTCACAAGTTAAAAAGCCCACTGTTATTGACTGCATTCTCCATATGCAAATACAGACTGCAACCACACCATTCCTTAAATTCTAAACTTATTCTCATAAAAACACTATAAAATCTGGATTACTTAAATCATTCATTTTAGAACTTAAACTGAGGGTTCAAAAAGCTCTCTTTTTCAATTTGCCAATATGGTTTTTAAAAAAAAAAAAAAAAGGAAGATGAAGTTGGAAAGTGCTAGTTTGGCAGTGGTATTATGAATACTACTAACATTCTACCCGTGATATCTACCTCAGGATCACAACAGTTCCCTTTAGCCACTATGTTATACCAAGAACTTTTTTCAGAATCACTATTCCTTGGTATTTATTTCACATCATATAAAAATAACCTCATTTCTCTACTACTAGACATAAAACTTCAGCAAATAAAAGCACTTCCAAGGCACCAGTCCCTGTGATATACCAGATCTACAGCAGGACTATTAAATAACATTTGTCAGAGAGCAGATTTCTGCAAAACCTTCTTTATTTTCCATTTGCTTATGCATTTTTTGTTTAAAATTCACAGTTAGTTCTATGTCCTTCTTGCCTTACTGCTTCATTAGCTTTGCCTTGGAAGAGTTCTGCCCTTCCAGGCATCTAAGGACACCAGGAAAAGGTGAATATCATCCACACATTTTACAGCTCAATAAACTAAAAAACACAGCTGCTTGCTAGGGGGTTTACACAGAAGAAGAGGAAAATGGGAGTTAAGGCAGAAAGAGATCCCAGTCATAAAAGTGTGAATACAATTCCTGTTTCCAGATTCCTTTCCTCCAGGCCAGTGAAAAATAAACTGGATACAAGATCTGAGGCTATACTGTGCTCAGTTTGCATTAAGATTCAAGTATCACTCCGAACAAGAATACTTCAGATTTACAACACAGAAGTATTAGACTGACACCAGTTCTCTAACAGACTCAAATGGCCCTGTGTTCAAGTAGGATAGAACTTCTCTGGTTTTGTCTGTTGTTCAACAAGATGTCATGTTTTTAAAAATTATGCTCCTTTATGTTTTTCTTAAATAAATAAATAAATAAATAAACAAACAAAGTGTATTTAAAGTCAGAATTTTACAGGAACTGAGAAGAGAGTATGTGTGCAGAGAGAAGCTAATTCCTCTTGACTGATTTTTTTTTAAATATTGATCACAGTGCTTGCAAATTTGCTAACAGCTTGAAAAAAAAAATCATAAAATCTTTTAACTCTCCTAAAACTCTTTAAAAATATTATAAGACATGAAGAAACAGCGGTTTAAGAAGACTTAAGTAAAAATGTGGCAAGGAGAGCTGGAGCCAGCATCAGTAAGGTGGTGCTTATTACTTCCTCAGTCTCCTCTCCCTCATTGTATCTTATGGTGGAGGCTTTGGTGACTGAGTGGAAGAAGTAGGAAACTTGACCAAGGAGAGCTGAGTGAAACAGGCAGCACTGCAGGCCAGCCTGAGGTGGCTGCAGTTCTCCAAGTGGCTCGTGACAGCATGATTAATGTAAGTGGAGAGCTAAAAAGCTAAAGCTGTTTATTCGAAAGGACAATACATTAGAGACTTCCTGACTTCTAACGAGCCTTTATCCACTCCTGTAGTGTACCTTCTGGAGCAGTCATTAGTCTGCCCTCGAAGAATGTGTGCTGTCATTCCCACTGGCCTATGGCACATGGAGGGATTTCACTTCCATTTCACTTGCAAGAGAGGGCATTCACAGTGTGCTGAGGAAACCAAAGGAACAGGAGGTACGAGTGAAAAGCAGACATGGCATGTGAACTTTTGAGGACAGTTGTTAGCACATTTTACACATTCTGGGAATACATTTCATAAATCAGAAGCAATCTGTGTGCAAGTTTTCCCCATCAGCATAACCCATGAGCATGACAGTGCATCTAGAAACGTCATGCCAGTGTCAGTGTTTTTATCAGAAGCAGTTGTTCTCTAGCACAGACTTGCCTGCATGTTTTTCAACCTCATACAAGACATACTCCAAGACTCATTTTAGACTGAATTTAACACCCATCTAATACACTGACTCCAAAGAGTCTTGAACTTTGGCTAAGTTTCAGTTTAGCTCTGAATGCCCAGTTGCTAAATCCATATTGTCACTAGAAATTTTTAAGGGCTTTCTTAGTTGTTTGGTGCCCCTGTTGTTGGCATCATTTCAGTGGTTACTGAAAACACAGGGAAGGTAATAAGAAATGTTATTGGCTAAAGACAACACAGCCATAACATGCAGGTGGGCTGTACAACACAGCAGGATCATTTCAGAGCAAAGAATAGAAACTTTATTTCTGCCTCTTAGGCTGATGACTTGAGAGGACCTGCAATGAGTATATATGCAGTGGACTTTGGGTTTTCAGTGCAAAGCCCAAAGATGGGCAAAGTATTAGTCAGCAGCACCAAGCAGTTCTGTCTGCAGCTCCCAGAGGTTCCCCCCTTGAGTGCTTCATCCTTCCCAAGGTTGCCATTCTCTCAGTTCAGCCCAAAAAGTGGGTGATGGAGCCCCACTCTAAAGATAGGGTGATGAAAATCTTCTGATTAAAAATAACTCTCTCTGTCTCTCTCTCTCTCTCACACACACGCACACACACAAAAAATATCTTCTAATACAAATCCTGAAAGTGATCAGGTTAAGTGGACAACCATTTACAGGGGTAACAAATGGTTGTGAGGTGAGAGTAGGAACAAGTTTTCTAAACTTCCTCTACCAGCACTGTCAGCAAAGCCAACACTGTCCTAAATTTAAATCCTAAAATTTCTAGGACATGATCTGACTGACTCTTAGGAAAGCTAGTTCGTGCTTAAGTGCCTAAATGAAATAGACCTTAATCTCTTTCTCTTTTAGTTGTGACTTGGAGTAATGAAAACATTTTAGACAGAACCATGATTGTTATGTTGATGATGTCCCTTCAACTATTTACAGAAGTAGTGCCAAGATACCACAAGAAAGGCTGAGCATAAAGTATTTCCAGCACATCAAAAAGCAGGAAGCATGGGAAATCTTCCCACTAGAAAAGCCTGATCTCATGAGACTTCCAGCTCAGTTGCTTAACTCTTGCCCTCCCAGGAGCTCAGAGAGTCGATTACATCAGTTTGCCTCAAATCTGCAATCTCAGTGACTCTTAGTAAAACTGACAGAGAAGTGGTGGAAACCACAGGCACGACACTGAACGAGAGTTTGAGGCTTTTCACTGATTGAGCTTAAGGAAAGCCACAGATACTGTTGTTTAATTCAACTGCCAATGTGATTTGCTCTCTCCCAAACTGAGGCTTGGGGTAATTAAATCTTTAGAGGTCAATAAGAGTAAGCATTTTGCTGTGCTCTGATGGAGAGTGTGCCAGGGAAAGGGGACAGTGCAGGCCTAGATGGCAAGCAAGCAAAACTACATACAAAAGCTCCTGTGTTTTGCCCAGCAAGGAAAGCATACAGGAAGCACTTTCATGTCTGCTCTTGGAGCTTCTGGGAAAACTGGCAGTGCTGTAGATCCATCTATATGGGGCAAAGCAACCAGTACAGCTGCCTTGGGACAAGCCTTGCAACAGGGTGCAAGGAAAGAGATGGAGGGAAGCAATTTTCACTCTGCAGGATTTTAACCAAGAAGCCTTAAATCTTCCATTGAAACAGGATGCAACAATATATAGTTAGTTTGTGGAAAGAGCAAATGGACTGCTGTGAGTAATGATGCCTCTTAGCAACTTAGTTGACAGGCTGGTAACCCAGCTACAAGCTCCTGACAGCTCTGGAGCATCTGAGTTCCCATGGGATCTAGTCTCTCCTAATCTCTGCCTGCCTCATATCTCATGGGGGAATCCTGCAGCAGACTGCTGCTCCACTACGTGCCTTGCAGTAAATGGAGACTGCTTCAGCCAGTCTAAGAAATCTCCAAACACTTCCAATTCCCTCCAGAACCTGAGGTGGCAATACATGGCACAACAGCCTTTCTCCTACAGAACACCTTGTATCAAAACAAAATGAAGGAAACAACTTTGTCCACTTGAATGGCTAAGCGCTTGTCTTCTACCTTCCACACTCCAAACATCAGTTGCAATGTGACCAAATCCCATATGTCATTGTTTCCAGAGGAATTTCCTCTTAAAGTTGTCTATAACTACTGATTTCTAAGTTCCCAGCTTGGCAAAACAAACAGGGCTATTGGCACTGCTTTACATAGATAGCTAAGTAATTTCTCGCTGGAAATCAGACTCCTACACAGCAGGTTTTAATTTTAGTGGGACCCTTTTTGGCTGACTTAAAAGAAGAGTGAATTCCAGTGTTCTCACTTTCCTTTTCTCCTCTTCTTCCTCACTGCAGCGGGCTAAGCAACAGCAAGGAGAGCAGAAGCAGGGTCACAGCAGTTAGAGCTGTTGAGCATTTCAGGTGTGGGTATCTCCATCAGCAAAGGAACCAGTGAAATCTTGGGCCATGAATACATGGGCAGAGTTTGGGGAAGTGTTCCTAGAATAAAGTGTGATGGGAACAAGATTTTTTTTCCTGTGTGATCTGGTCTAATGTGCACAGAGGAAACTAAAAACCTCTTACACTTGCATATAGCTTCCCCATTTCTGAACGGCCTGTAAGGAGGATGCCCTTTAGCACCATGACAAAAGTACTGGCCCGTTTTCATTTCTTCAAATATTCCTACTGTCTCTGCTTTCTGCTGTGGTTGGGCTGTCACTGGTATGTTGACTAATCTGAAACAGTCACATAAATACTGTCAGACTTGCATTTTTTAAATCTCAGTGACCGCGGACCTCTCATTTTTTTTGTTACCCATAAATCTGCTCATCAGTCCTCAGGCATCTATCTCATGATGTCTTTTCTGTTTTTAAGTCTTAAACTCACATCATCTATTTGCCTTTGAGAAATACTCCATGTGATAGATGGACTTACATCAGAGTGGAAAAGAAAAATATTGTATCAATGAAGAAAAAATAATAAACAGAGGTTTTAGCTAGCATTTCAGAGTCTATTCAGATTATTGCTGCAATCATCAAAATAATCCCTTGATAAGGTAAATCCTGACACCAAGGTATTGGTTGCATGGACATGGTAAGAAAGTGAACTTAACTACCTGGGTTTAACATCATAATGACGTTGTATCTATTGAAATTAAGGTCTGAGCTGGATAATCTGTGAAAAGACTGCATGAAACAATGTCTGAGAGGTTTACAGCAAAGGGTTAGTACAAGGTACAGGCTTGAGCTGCTGAACATTTGAAGTGATTAAAAGTGTTTGTTGAGGGGGAAGCCATCTCCAGGTCACATCATTTTACGGACCCATTTAAGAGCAATGAGAGAACAAGTTACACAGACTGCAAGGTGAAGGGATGGACAACAAAGGAGCAGGCTATAGGAATGCAGGGAATAGTTCTCTCTCAACCTGGAGCACAGCAAAGGCATACTGCTGTGCCTTTAGACAGCCTCTTCCAGAGACAAGCTGGTGTAATCTGGTGTGCTCCAGAGCAAAGACAGGACTAATCCTCTTTCAGCTTGACTCAATCTCACTGCAGACTCAGCTGCTGAAAGACAGTTTATTGAATGGCTCTAATGTCACAAGTATCTCAGCCCAGAGGCTGAATGGGTTTAAATAAACTGAAGCAAGCTGCTCCTAAATCAAACTAAGCATTCACACCGCATTAAAATTTGTTTGAAGTCAAATGTGTCAAAAAAAGACCCATGTTTTCAGCAAACAAAGAAGCCCTATAAGAATATCATAGATTTTTGTCATGTTTTGAGTAGTACGTTACTCAAGACATTGTTTGGGTGTATCACACTAATGCTGATAGGCATATACAAAGACTTCTGTACTGACATTTTTAGGTGTTTGATAATTGCCTTAATTTTTGCCTTGCTGAGGAGTATTTTAATTAATATGGAGACTGGCTTAATTAAAGCACATGCAGAGCAAAACAGACTAAGCCAAGAAAAAGCTCCTTCACTACCCAATAGAGAGCTTCTACTACTAGAAGGTCAAAGAGGACACACCCAAAATGTTATCCTGTATCCAAACCACATGCAGAGAAGAGCATAGTCATTAGAAAATGAATCTAGAATAGCACACTAAAAATTACATTATCTTAATATTCACAGAGATACAGGTGGGCATAACCATCACACTTTCAGAAGACATTTTCAAGCCATTCAAGGCAAGTTTTTGCTGAGAAACTGAGGGCACAACACAAACTATCAGTAGGTCTTGCTGAATGCTAATCATATTTCCAAGAATAAAAAGTGACCGAAAAGTCTGGCAAGAAAGTATTGGTGATGACAACATACAACATACAGCACAAAAATGCCTTTGATGTGAGGGACAAAAGATTAAATCAATCTCACAGCAGTTAGAGAAGGCACAAGAGGTACCAAAGACATGTGGGGAAAGTAGAAATTTTAAGAAATCATCAAATCACAGAAGTGGGGATTGTTATTTGATTCCTTGAATAATCCGGAGGATCCTTTACATTTCTGAAGCAGTACAACGGAAGAGGCAGATAAGATGATGCTGATGTCTTTAATTAAATGAGATCTGGATCATGCTCAGAAACAAAAGCATTTTTCATCCTTTTAAAGGTGAACTCAATGGCACCAGAATCACCTGAGTAATGGCAAAACCCTGTAATAACAAATCCCTCAATGCTTTATATAAATATAAAGTAGACTTTATATGTGTGTGCATACATGTGTGTATGCACCTGTGCATGTTACAGAGGAAAGGAGGCTTACCAGGGTTTTTCCAGGCATATGCAACCTAAGTATGGAAATGGTGAACTGTCTTCTTGGAAAGAAACAGGTATACTCAGTACATACAGTAAGGCTTACCCAATTGTTCCATTACTTACTTGTGCTTATCCATACCAGAAGATTACTTAAGTGTACAGTCAATGTCTGAAAGACACTTTAAGACTCAAGAGTGTTTTTTGTTGCTTCAGTTCTACACAGTGCTCCTCGTTAATAAAATAATGGTGGATAAATATGTAAATATAAGCAGCAAGTTTTCCCTTCCTAACTTCATTTTCACCTACTTACTTTAATGAAAATATTGCTATCCTATCGTATCTCTTTCCTATTTCAGCAGCAGTTCTTGTTACTTAAACATTAACAGGACTGAACCTTCTCCCAATTAAGCTGTCAGAATAGTTAAGCTATGGATTTTCTATGTCTATGAAAGCCACAGTAATTTTCTTCCCAGCATAAGATAAGGGGGGGAAAGTGCTTCAAATATACAGCAGGCATGTCAGCAACTTTTATGATGGCATCAGAGAGAGCAGAGATGCAATATGCCCTGCCAGTATGTTATTTCACAGCCAGAGAAATGCAGGAGTTGATTTAGAGCACACAAAGAGGTTTAAGAGAAGCTCCTGAAAGGATTCAGACCTCCGGGTGTCAGGTTCACAGGCTAGAAAAACGGGGCTGGCTTCTTGTTTACAGGGTGCACATAGCTGTGGAGGAGGGAGTAAAGCAGTTGTCTGTGCTTTTTAGGCAGGCCAGGGCTACTCAGACTTGGCCAGCATGTCAGATTCAACTGCTCTTTCCCTTGAGCTCAGAAATAATAATGGTCTGTTTCCCTTTTTTTTTTTAATGTCCTCTCAACCATGCTGCTATTTTTATGCTTCACTTGCTGGCACACGGATCAATCACTGTAGGACCTGATTTACAACCTGTATTCCAGACACTGCTGCTAGCAAGGTGGGGGGAATGGGGACAAGTGTGTTTAAACACTCATTGTGCAGTGTCTCGACTTGGCTCCAGGAGATATTTGGAAATATAAGGCAAAGGAAAGAGGCTGAATCCTCTATCATTTATACTAATTAACTTCTGAGCAGTGAATCAGCCTGACTGTTTCCATACAGCGAACCCAAGATTTTCAGCCCTTGTCACTGAGTTCCTCTCTAAAAGGCTGTTTTGTTTTCCAAGACATATAGCGCAATCCCACAACTCATTATGGATAGCTTTTCTAGATTAAAAGGAAAATGGATTGTTTTATTGGAGAAAACTAAACAAATCTGACATCCCACACCATTCATTGACCCCATCTGAGAAGCTTTATTTTAAAGCCCAATACATGACCTTCGTCTCCCTTGACATATGGGACATAAGCAATAATACTTGTTTTGATGACTGAGACCTGGTTTTAGGTGCATCCACGTAAACCCCACTGCCATTGGAGTCCATTTAAGAGAAGATACAGAAGACAGACCTTCCCCTAAGGAGTAAAGGGTGGCAGAGACAATGTGTGATGAACTGACCACAGTCCCCATTCCTCGTCCCCCTTGGGGAAGATGGATAGAAAACTGGGAGTGAAGTTGAGCCCAAGAAGAAGGGAGGGGTGGGGTGAAGGTGTTTTAGGATTTGTTCTTTATTTCTCATTATCCTGCTCTGATTTGATAGCTAATAAATTAACTTCCCCAGGTCAAATCTGTTTTGCCCATGACTAATTGCTGAGTGATTTCTCCCTGTTCTTATCTCAACACATGAGCTTCCAGCTCTGTTTTTCCCCCCCGACCCTCTGAGGTGGGCTGTGATACAGCAGCTTTGGTGGGAACCCAGCAGCTAGTCAGTCAAACCACCACACCAACCTAAAACTCATTTAAATACACATTAATTTTTAGGTTCTCTTCAGCACTTCTTGGCCTGGATTTATGAAACAGTGATGGATGATGCAAATGACTGCACAGAGCTGATGTAGCATACACCATCCTTCCAGTCTCTGGACATTGGGAGAACTGTCAGTGTCACACAGATACACCAACCCCTGCACATGTATATAAAGAAGACACTCCACTTTCCAGTCAGTGTTACGGGTTATTTCTGGCTCATCAGGTTTTGCAGTAAGATTCAAAGTTAAACACAAGCTGACAACCATAACTTTGCACCTTATTCCATAGGAATTTTTGGGGGATTTTTTATGTCACTGAATCATCACCGTAAAGGCCAGATATGCCAGGGGCCCTGAGCAACCTGAGTCCTGCTCCACTGGGAGTTTAGCAGGGCTTTTGTGGATGTGATAATCACTATTTTAGATTAGAAAAACACCTTTTCACACATTAGTCAAACGGGCATTGGACTTGTAAATTCTAAACTTGGATTTCTAGTGTTTGCAAGAGAGATTTGTCTCCCCATAACAGCTGCTGCTGTGGGCCCACCAGCCCATTAAAAATCAGTGTCCTTATCAGCTCTCAGAGCTCATGACAAGGTCGGACCCAAGTGCAGCACGCCAGGGAAGCCCAGCTTTTTCCCTGAGAGGAGTTGTGGTGTGGGGCAGGTACTAAGGGCTGCTCTCTTGAGGAAGAATGAGAGGCCAATCAACAAAGCCCACATCAAGCACCACATCCCAAAGTGTGAGAAGGTTTCTGTGCTGCACGGCAGCTCACAGCGTGACAAAACAACCATCCTATGTTGCACACATCTCTTTATCAATTCTCACTTCCTTCATGGCCTCACCTACAACTCTCTCAGTCAAGTGAAAGGTGCTCCACATGTCTGTGCTGACACCCACTGCATAGCTGAGAGGCCACTCACAACACAAACAGACCACAAGATAAAAATGAAACTTCACTGTAGTTTGTCTTACCAACAGCACTTCATCTTAACTAAGGATCAAAATCAAATATAACAAAAATTATTTTTAGACTGCAATGTAACCAGTCAGTAACACTACACTTTCATGCAGACCAGGCACTGGCTACCCATCCATGGGAATACCTCTGCAAGGGGTCAAGCAACAAATAGCCCTCTGCATTCCCCCATGCTCTCTTGAAGAAACAATGTGAGTAAAATGGTTCTGATTCTTTTAGTACAGAGGCTGACAGAACATGGAAGACAATGCACCAAGAGATGGATGGTTCATTCAGTCTCTTGGCTCCATCCATGCCCAAAGGCATAAAGCTCTGTGCCTTTACACGGAGAGGCTTGTTATGGTCCCATGAACTGTACATATCCATACCAAAATTATGAAGCTGCTGCTGGAAAGACCCTGTAAGATAAAATAGCAAGAGTCAGCCTTGGTGAGATTTTGTCTGGGTCTGGTCCTTGTAGAAACAAAGTAAGCAAAGAATATACTTTGTCCCAGAGAAGCACAAAACAAATGCCCGGCTACAGAGGAAACAGGTACTCCAGAAGAGACATTTGAGTGATGGAGTTGCATTGTGACTTCACCACAAAAGTTGGTTAGATGGAGCAACATTTTACTCGACACTGAACTATGTTATGGATGTGTGAGACTTTTGGGGTACTGGAAGCAGAATGACTACAAAGCAGAATGACTTGGCCACTTTTATTGCTGTGATTAGACTAATTCCAGTAACAAATCTGCCCTCACACACTGCAACATTGTGCTACTGTGGTCTGTGCACGTCCTTGCCAAAAATGCTGAGGCTGCTGCTGGGAACTCTAAGAGGAATTTTGCTTCTTTTGTTCTTGTCTTGATGAGCTCCATGGAAAATAATGTGGTTGTAAGCTGTTTCCAGTACTGACCTGTATCTAGCAAGTGGTCTTCAGCCCTGAGCATGTGCAGCTCTTAAGAACAGATTTAGATAGGATTCTTGGCAGATGCCAACATTTCTGGAATAGAAAATTGGCATTAGAAGGATTGATGAAAGATTGATATGTACTACTGAGACACAGGTTTCGCTCAATAAACTCAGATCCGGGGATTGATTATTTCAGATTTGAGGGTGAAGTCAGTTTTTAATCTGGAAGTCAAGGGAGGATGCAAGGAAACTGGAAGAGCAAAAAAATCTGGGCAAAGGAAAAGATACCAGCTGCTTCCAAATTTCTGGGAGTTCACATTTCTAGATACTTGATAAAAATCAGGAGGAAAATTTTTATGTTTTTGAAATCAACATCTGGGATTGCACCCACATGATTCTCTCTGTAGTCCTCCCCATTTGGTGTTCCTTCTGCTGCTCCTTAGAGCCACAGGAGTGAGTGCAAGCATGGGGACACAGCCACGACTGACTCCACCAGCTTCCCTCCACCACACCTCCCCACACTGACTGCCACCCAAAATGTATGTGAGTTTAGAGCAAGGGAGAAATTAGGCTCTCAGAGGGGAGAATCCACCCAGGAGTAGTCCCAGCAAGAGCCCTGACATTCAGCTCGCTTGGGAGAAAAGTCCTCTCCCTGCCATGGAGACTATGGGGCCTGTCAGACCACAGAAAGTCTCTGGCAGCACGTTCACAAGGGGGGAAAATTTTCACTGAAGTATGATTCTGACCACAATTATTTCACTCTTGAGTGAGGTTACTATTATTTTTTATTATTGTTTTAGGAGGCTCTGTTTCATTAGAAGAGGGAAGTCTGTGTATACAAACACTCATGTAGTAGAAAAATCAATAAAGAGCCTTCTCTATTATAATAATAAAAACAATGAAAAAGACTTTTGAAATCTTGTGCTGTAAGAAAAAGAATAAATACTGCTCTGGTGAGTGAGTTCCTGTTTCTAATTAGACTTGGACAACATGTCTCATTGGGCAATGAGGCCATTGTCTTCTCAGAGGTAGGAACACGATGCTTCTCAAGTGGTTCTAAGCTGATGCAGCAGTGATAAGGTTGAAACAGGGACATGTGTGTCCCCAGCATTGCTGCCCTGAAGGCAGGAATTTTCTTCATAATATACTTGCCCAGAAACAGCCTTGCAGATTTCACAGCTGTTGAGTACAAAACAAAATATGCTGGTTTTGTTTGTTTTAGTGTCAAGGTATTTAGTGATGGACAGAAAGTTATGGGACACTGGTCAACAAACATTTTGGCCATCAAAGTGGCAATTAAAGCTTGTCATGAGATTTCTGACGGCACATCATTGCGCTGGAAAACACTGCTTCGTCAGAGCCAGCAAGTTTCATGTTAAAACATAAAAAATTTCAATTAACCAACATCAAACCACACGTATTTTTCCCCTGGAAAACTGCCTGGCTTCCTGCCAGCGAGCCTGGTGGGCTGCTTGGGACACAGGGATCACAGGCTTGCTGCTACCAAATGGGGAGTCTGGTAGTGCTGGGAGACCTGGCTGGAGTCAGCAGTCCCAAAGTATAAGCTCCCTTGCTCAGCCTTGGCTCATTGTGCTGCTCTGAAAGAAGCAGCAGCAAGGCTGGAAAGAAGCACGTCCTGGGGAGCATATTTTATTTTGGAAATACTATGCGTCATTGTTTCCTATTCCTATTTTTTCCCTATAAACTTCTCTTTTGTGGGTAATTTTGAAATAACTGGTTTCGTTCCAAATCAGAACAAAACCAAATGTCAGAATTTCCCACGAACCAGGAATTTGTTAATTTGGCCAGTCTTTCTGGCAATTATCCAGCAAATTTTCAATAAAATTGGATGTGCTGCTTGATGGCAATGAGCAGTTGGATTTTCTATACAACTCTGAGTGCTTCTCCAAGTACTTTCCTATTAGAAGTGAACTGTGATTTTGCTCTCAACTGCAAGTAGATGAAGGTACAAGCAGTCTCTGGACCAGGACCCTTCTCCCAGTGGAGTGCCCACTGCTTGGTCCCGTTGAATTCTTAGAGATGGAGGGCAGTCCTGCTCTCAAAATTGAGTGAGAGAGGGGGAGAGAGCAGACTCACAGTCTGTATGTTATTCAGCAATATTATAAAACAATAAGCTCTCAGAATAAGATGGACCAGTGCAGAGCATATATACATCTGATGAGAAATAGGGCAATTTGTGTGAAGTGTCCTTCACTTTCCTTTTTGTTAGTGACCTTGTGCAGTGATAGAGAGTTGGTGTGGGAGGGAGAATACAAATCATAAGCAGTTTAACTTGTGACCAGGGAAAAATGAGGGTGGCAGCAGTTACTTCCCTACTGGCATTTACACCAAGCAAACATGGTGTCAAACCCCATCCTGACTAGATCTAGAATCCCCAGTGCTTTTTACATCCACACAGCACTGGGCAAGGTGATACAATAGGGATCAAAGCATGGCTCAAAGCTCCCAGAAGAAGGGCCAGTTCTGAAGAGAGTTCTTCAGAGACTTGTGATATTGTAAGCTGCCACCAAGGGCTCTATCCTGCCCTGCCCAGCCTGGCTAAGATCCCAGTGACAGCAATAGGGATGCTACACTGTGTATTACATGCATGCAGATGCCCCCAAAGCTGCTAATGGAGATTTCTCTGCAAAGCAGAGTGATTCAGTCCAAGCTGAATTTGATGATTCCCAAAGAGTTCCACCGCGGCCAACATAGGGAAGGTTGGCAGCTGAAGTGAAACAGCTTCCTGTTGATACCTGAAACCATGAGCTGTGGACTATTTAAGATGCAAGCCAACCTAATTTAGATTCTTCTTTGGATATGAGAATTGTGTGGTCATTATTTACTCATATGTGTTTAGGATGGACTATTCCTATGTTTTAGCACTTCCCAGGACTAGCCACTTAGAAATTATACCAATTTAAGTGGTGAGAGAAAAAGAGAACAAGAGACAAGTACCAGGAGAGAGCACCCAACAATGTCTTCCCAACAAGATAACATGCCTTTAAACGAATGTAAGTTTCAGTCAAAAGAAAAATAGATTTAAAAAAAATTATCCAGATTTTGCTCACAACCACTTTGCTCCAGCAACTAATAAGAGCTACACAGGATTTCTATTTCAGAGGCAAACGAATCCAGCTGAGCTGATATGTAAACTTGCTTTGGTAGAGAGCCTGCAAGGACTGGAAATTATTGGTGTCTATCCAGAACTTACTGTCATCAAACTCAAAGCATGGATAAAGTATTACAATCTCTGTGTGTCTATGCTGTAGCCATTACTAAGGCCTTCTGTATGTTTACTTCAAAATACTTCAGGGTTTACCATGGATACTGCAATAAAAGGACACCTGCTATGCTCCTTTATTTTGTTCCCAGAGAAGTTGCTCTTAAGCAGCCAGAACATCACACAGAGCAGTGTGCTCCTGCGACTGGCCTCCAAGATCTGCTCTCTAGAGTAAGGATCACAGGGCAGAAAGTCCCTAAAGTCATGCTTATTTGGAGACAGTAGGTGAGAGAGGAGACCTGCTGTTTCTCCTCTGTCTTTGGGAGACAAGGAAATGCATGTGGCTACACTATTTATCACTTACTATGCTATACAGACATCAGAAAGGAGAGTGCTCTCTGCTCCACAGCTATCCCTGTCCTGAAATCCAAATAAAACAAAAAAAGGTGTTCTGTTTCCTAGACAAGCCTCTGAGAAGTTATTGTCCCACGATCTGGAAAGCAAAATTGGACCTGCTATTCTTTCTAGCATATTGACCTCTAAACTCTCGTTGGAAACCCAGCTCCTGGCTGGACTCCTGTAAGTCAGAGGCAGGCAACATGAAGAAAGGTCAGTGTCTGTGCATCTCTGACTTTCTCTTCTGTCCCACCAAGGAGCCCATGATTCTGAGATTCACTGAGTTTGGGGAGTTCACAAACCATTTATTACCACCTTCCAATCACTAAGCAAGTAGATATTGTGCCAGCTGCTAAATGCACTGGCAAAAAAAGGAAGAAATCTGAAGAAAGTCAGCTCCCAGATAAATAACACATATAGGAAAACATTAGCTATCTATTTCTAGTTTTCAGCCTGGAGAACAGAAAGACTTTTTCTGACCACTGGCAGCAAGTCCTAGTCATGCAGTGCTAGGATAAACAGTTGAGAGGTACTTGGTAACAGCCTGGCAGTGGATTCCTGTGAGGGTGGCCATCTGCGTGGGTGTTGTACACGAGGTTTATATTTCAGTCTCCTCTATTAATAAGGTTAATAAGTAGAACCATGTGCTGTGCTTGTGTGTGACACACTAGGCACATTTAATGCAATACAGAACGTAACAGTCCATATTTTCAAACAGAAAAAAGAAAAAAAAAATGATGCTCACAAAGGCAACTTTCCTGAGGCAAATGAAAAACAAGCTGAGGTCTGTAGATCAACTGAAAGTCCTCCATTTTTCTGCTCATGCCCTCAAGCTGGTAACACGAACCTTGGACAACAAGATGTCAAACATTCACCTTTACCATTGATGTAGCTGATTGGTGTCAGATGATGGCATTTGTTTCATCAAAGAAACAACCATGGAACTTGGTACATGTTATCGCTGATTAGGAAAGCTGCACAGAGGAGATCAAAAAGAAAATGGCAAAACAGAGAAAGAAAAAAGAAGAAAAAACATAAAAAATACGATTTCTCCTCTCAAGGGATACGGTCTCCCACTCACAGTTCTGACACAATGAACAAACAAAAAAAGGTACAATACAGTTCAGTAAGTAAACAGCCACATTTCAGCCTTGCTATTTACATAAATCTTTTAATTACATCTTGAGCTTCTGATATAAAAAGGGGTATAAATGAGACCTAAACATACATTAGAAACTACTAACAATTTAAATGATAATTTGGTCCTCTCCACAGAATAAGTTGGATTTGAGTTGCTATACAGAGTTTCTTCCCGTAAGAGAGTTTCTGCTGCTATGTCAGAGTAATCTCCAAAGCAGATCATCTGCTATGTCATAAGCATTCCCAGAAATCTATTTTATATTCCTCGTTTTCAATAGGTCCTGCTGGTAGTGGCAGTGATCCTTTCCTCCTTCAAAATGTGTGTCACGCTCTTTCCTGATGCATGGGTTCATCCTTTCAAAGGCTTGATGATTTCACATTAAAAAGGTTTTATCAGATCAATCTGAGTGCCAGCACTGGTACGTAATTTTTCTTTTGGTCACAGCTGGGGATGGTTATTTCACAGGTCATTTGGCATACACCACACAATTTTATGGGCTTTCAAAAGCATTTTCAAGGGAAAGAAAAAGTGGAGACCTGTTCTGTAGGTGCCTTTCCATTAAGCTTGGTCCTCCCAGTTTCTACCCCTGAGCTGCCACAGACCATGGATGAAGTTACTACTTCTAAAAAGGGACAGCATTCCAGTGCTACCATGTGCAACAGGCTGATTACAGCCTATGGGATGCATAAATAAAAGTGCCATGGGTGAGTGTTTGATGACTGGTTGCCCTAATGTCAAGTCCAATCACTCAGTAGCAAAAAAGTAAATTCCTTATTAAAGAATTGAGTAAATTTATATGATGTACCCAAAGAGAGAAGCGCATTAGAGTCAAATCCCCAAGGAAAAGAAACAAGCATTAAAAGAACAACCTTGGAAGCAGAAAATTTAGCATTGACTACTAAGACCTAAGTAATTTTTACCCAGCTTTCTGTGAGCAGGGAGCATTTCAGGACAGTCTCATTGTGCATGTGAGCCTATTCAGTTACAATTTTATCTGTTTGAGCTGTGATGGTGTTGATTTGGCAAGCAGTGGGGTATTGTTATTCCAGCTGGGTAACTTTTAATCAGAATAGGAATCCATGCTATTCGTCAGATACTTGAATTGACTAGTACTTCTTATTTTAAGGTACTAAGGTTTAAACAGACTTGGAAATAGGATTTTGCAGAATCAAGGCACGGGAGACAACAGACTAACTGCAAACATTTTTTAAATGCACAGTTGTCAGAGTTTCCCATTATCTCTTTACTGCTTTCATGCGAAATAGTAAAAGCAAGCTGCTAAACTCAGTAATTTTCTTTAATCCCTTAAGTACAGCCCATTCAATTGCACAAATGACAATGCTCCAGATGTATGATTATATTTAATCTTTTCTCTCTTTTACAGTCATAAATTCTACATACTGAGATTTCTGCCCAAAGTAGTAGCCCTAATCCACATCAAGAAGCTTGCTGTAGTTCTCAGAGTTTGTGACTGTTTCCTTATTGTAAAGGGTAGGTTTTAATTTCTAATATTGAAACAGGTCATGCCATTCATGTGACTGTTTATCCTGAAATGTTTATAGAGGGCTGATATTCTGGGACTGTTGTGGAGGTGACACTTCAGAGTCTCAACAATGCTGGGTCCAGGGTAATCCTCAGTTCAGGATAGTCACACCACACAGAAAGACATTTCTGGGTCGTTTACTATAAATTTGGCTTAAGTAATCGGAGAAGTACCAGAACTGACTCCTGTGCCCATGGGTAAGCACCAGGGTAATCTACAGAGGAAACCTCCACCTTATGAAGAGCCTTGGTTTTATTGTCTTTCCAAAAGCAACACCATCAAGGTGAAACATTAGACCATCACAAGCAGCAGAGAGCAACTATTGTAAATCTTTTCTGAAAACAGTGTGCCAAATACAGGGTTACATTTACATTTCTGGACATACATTGTTAACTTTTGGGGAAAAATTCCAATGGACAAGTTTGGAGTCAGCAATATTTTCTGAAAAAGAATATTTTAAGGAGTAGTCTCACTTACTTGATACAAGCATTCCCACTTACAAATTCATCTGTGGGAGTTACACCCCTCCTACCAGGAAATACTATGCAATCTGTGAGTTTAGCAAATCTACCCAGCAAAATTTGAAAAATCAGACCCTAAATGAGGAGCTGTTCATTAATAAAACTGCATGGAGGAATATTATTTCCTTGATCTTTTAACAAAAAAAAAAGCCAATCAACCATTCCCCCCAAGCCCCAGAGATGTTTGAACACATGTATGGATCACATAAGAGCAGCTGAGACTTTTCTTGTTAGATCCTCATCTGTCATATCCCTTTGTTTCTAACCTGCAAATTTTACCCTCAGATTTACATTTGCAGTGCTTTAAGTTCAACCTGTTGTTTTATCACTTTTATGTTGAGGTGTGAGCTGGGAAGAAGTAGCCCAGCTACTAAAGTGTTCTGAATATCACTGGGAAAAATGATAACTCATTTCAATTCAATTAATGAAAGTTACAAACCTCTTGTCAAAACAATGATTCAGACTCACAGTCCCAGTCCTCTCACACTGTCGAATGCACACTTAACCAGTATTGATGAGACCCTGGCAACACAGGTTTCTTCTGGCTGTTACAACCAGTTAACTTACAATTAAACAACTACACCAGTTCATACACGTCGTTTCCCTGGTCTTTCAAAACAAACTTCTGTAAAACTGAAAATGATTAATTCAGACAGATACATCACATTCATTGTAATGTTCTCAATTAAAACTATAAAATGAAATTTCTAACTTTAGGACTATGTGGGATTAGGCTCATCTCACGTATGAATTCAGGAAAAAATGGTAAGATGTGTTCACAAGCCAAAGCTAGCCCTAAAATGATGGATTCAATATTCCAAGGGCTTTCTTCATAAAGAATAAAACAAAAACTCTGTAAATTCTACCCCCAGAGGGTTCACTCACAAGAATCCAGAGATATATTGACCCAGACATGGGTCTCCAAGCAGACTTTCTAGCACTGCTATGGTCTGAAACCTTATTACAAATTATGTAAATGACCCATAACCATTAATAGGTATTCACTCTAAAGACACACTCATTGGTCTAAGGAAGAGAAGCAAGGTCTTTGTAGTCTAGGAGAAACGGCCAAGAGGTGTATTTTGCCCTTGGACGTGGTGTCTCAGCCATGATAGGGGGAATATTTAAATCTTTTTATGCTGAATTTGTTTTGCCTCCTTGCAATAAAAGTTCAGAGGAATCTGAGAAGCAGAGGTTTCTTCTGGAAGTTCAGGCAGAATTGTTTTTCTTCTGCATCTCAATGAAGTTCTCCAGAAATGTGCAAGCACTGGAATATTATCTTCAATTTCATTGCACAGTCATTATTTCCCCTTCAATGTGATTCCAAAAGTCTTTAGGGCCTTTCAGCCCCCAGTCACCACCTGATGACTGGCAAGGTTTAAACTGGTATTTGCTTATTCTCCACATTGTCTCTCCAAAACTTTTCCACTGGAGGAGGCTGTTGCTGTGAACTCATCTCAACCATCCTCAGCCACAGTTCAAAAATAACAGCAAAGGAACAGTAAAAGTCTGATGTGGTACTTCCCCTCAGTCCCTGTTACTAAAACAGTGAGTGGCCCCGCAGTGACAGAGCTGGAAGCACCTTGAAGGGCTGGACTCTGGGACACAGCAGCTCTGGGGACCTCATGAAGTGAAAAGGGCCCATCTTCTGTAGCCATGGTCACACAGTCACTTCCCATGGGAGGCAGAAGTATGTCACCCAGAATTAGAGGTCAGCAGCTATATCTCATGTTAAAAAGCATAAGTTTTGCTCTCCCTGGGATCTCAGTGACTGTCTACATGCTGTAATTTCAGTGGCTTTTACATCTCATACAAAGCAGCCTTGGCTGGGTGCAGCACTCCCAAACACTGAATGGCACCACTGGTCAACCAAGAGGTTTGGAAGGACAGGGCAAGGAAAACAGGTGAAACACACAGGCACAGCGGTGTCAGTGCCTTAAAATAGGCATGGTCACCGTCCTTTGCAATGGTGACTCTGAGGTTGTTCTGTGAAAAACAGGGCTAAGACATACCTGCTTTAATATTTTCATGACAAATGAAGTAGTGCTCTTAAAAAAAAAAAAAGTGAATATGTTGCAGTTCAGGCATCATTGGGCTTGTCCAATTTACCACCTTGGGGCCAAGGGCAAAAAAGACAGAAAGAACTGAAGAACTTAACTGCGAAGAAAAACACATCCCAGCTGATTTGGGGTTTCAGTTCTGACGAGAAATTCTTACCTCAAAAAGACTCCTAGTCTGTAAAAAATCAATTCTATTCCCTTACAGAACAACCACTTCCAACAACAATCATGTGTGTATTTGGGATTATTTGCTTGATACAATGATTTGGAGCTCTCTATTTGCTTGTTGATACCTTACAGGACTGTGGTCACACTGGGGAAAAAAATAGGAGCTTCCCTGCTCTGACCAGGGCTCCCACATGTTAGCTGAAGCAGAACTGCTTTTCTGTGTATCTCATCCTCCCATGGTTCCCTTTTTCTTAAATAGTCCAAAAGGCTGAACAACACGGTAATGAGCAATGTCACAAATTCCAGGAAAAAAAAAAAATCGGGTTGTCCCTTGTCCCTCTGGTTTGGGATTGCCAAGTGATTTTTCTGACATTTAAAAAGGTACAAAAGAAGATCAAGGTTTTCCCACTGTTACTGCTGTCTCTCTCCTGAGGAGATATTTTCCAAAACCACAGTGATTGGAGGGATGAAGCACCTCTCCTATGAGGAAAGGCTGAGAGAACTGGGACTGTTCTGGAAAAGAGAAGGCTTCAGGGTGACCTAACTGCAGCCTTCCATACCTGAAGGGAGCCTACAAGAAAGACAGACGTTTTTAGAAGAGCCTGTAGTGACAGGACAAGGGGAAATGGTTTCAAAGTGAAAGATGGTTGGTCTAGGTTGGATATTGTGAAGAAGTTCTTTGCTGTGAGGATGGTGAGGCACTGGAACAGGGTGCCCAGAAAAGTTGCAGATGCCCCATCCCTGGGAGTGCTCAAAGACAGACTAGATGGGTCTTTGAGCAACCTGGTCTAGTGCAAGGTGTTCCTGTCCATGGCAGGCAGTTGGAACTAAATTATCTTTAAAGTCCCTTCCAGCACAAACTGTTACATGATTCTATGAAATTATATACTTTGAAAGTGAGAATAAGATTGTGCAGGTGCCTCTTTCCTCAGAGGAGCTCACAGCAGCATCTCCTTAGCCAGTCACCCAAACACATGGAATTGAAAGTCAATCACTTTGACCTGTTTCAAAATTTGCCAATGGACCCAAAATTTGAAGGGAGGAATAGAGAGAAAAGAGTGTCTTACACACAGACACAGACTCCAAGTATGTCTTACTTCCTTGCAATGTATGGGTGAAATCTTACCTGTAATTATAAATAATAAAGCCTGATGGTTGACCTTTTAACTCTTTCCCTTTCACATGTACAAATTTTTGTCTCTACATACATAGCTAGAACTAACAATTGCCCACACTTTCTTTCATCGAGGAAAAAAGTGTCATGTTATAAATGATATCTAGATTTAAACCTGCTGCTTTAAAAAAAAAAAAAAAAAAAAAAAAAAAAAAAACCAAAAAAAAC
>VZRZ01006723.1:346586-381201 GCA_013398175.1 Climacteris rufus | reverse complement strand
TTTCTAAATCCTGACCATAATAACATGTCTTCATCATTCATGCCCAATCCATTGATAATGCTATTTAAAAGAAGCCATCTGGAAACACTGGTATACCAAAATTCTAGAAGGCTACCCTCAGTTTATCACTGAGCACAAGTCACCTTACTGGGTATTTTGAGAGGTAGCTAATTAGTGTTTATACCACAAAGACACATTATAATTTTTGCCTATGAGGATCTTAGAGTTGTCTGGAGTGATTCAGAGTAGTATCTTACATATTTTCTAAAAATATGTTCGTCTAAAAATTGCTTCTAAGAAACCATCTGAAAGAGAAAAAGAAAAAATATTTGTATGTTTGTTGGTTCACTCATACAAAAGTGATTCTGAAAAGCATTACAAAGACATAAACAGAACAGCTTTAAAGGCAGATTTATAGAAATCTGCCAGTGAACCTACCTGTAGAAATCGTAAACAAGAGCAGAAAGAATAAAATAGTGAGAGAATTTGTTTTCATTGAGCTTTTTTCTTGTCTATTTCTTTGCTTCACTAAGCCTTTTGACTCAGGCTTCTGGAGAACAAAGAACACATTGCATGATATAAAATTCTAACATACGAAATTTAACTGAAAAATATTGACTCAGGTAACCAACAGGAGAATAGGAGTTGCAAAAAAAAAAAAGAGGTTTGATTTATATTCAGGTAATTTGGGGCTTATGTGTGGACCACACAATGCGTGTGTTTGTTCTACACAGAAAAAAACAGACCACCAGGGAGTTTTAATCTCCAACAAAATACAAAAATAATTGCATGTAGAGGTACTTTGCAACTAAGTTCACTGAAAAGCACATTGCTTTATCCACAGAAATAGAACTGCTCTTTGTAACACTGTCTTATTTATAGGTCTGGCTTCTGGACCATGTTTCTGCTAAGCAACCAGTCATCCATACATCATTTATAAAAACAGTGCCATTAACTTATAAATAACAAACACAGCTTTTCTAATGCCCACGCACAAATCCCATCATCTGCACCTCATGATGCTCTAGCTCGGACTCTTCCACCAGCTGCTGAAGATGTAATAAAAGCTGTGGGCACAAGGATTGAAGGTCTCCCTAGGTCAAAGCACATTTTTCACACTCATGAAGAAAGAACATGAAATTCCAGGTGCAAGGCTGACTGATAGCTCCAAAGGCTGAGAAGCCAGAGTGATTCCCTTCATACCATAAAAACCCCAACCAACCCCAACCAACCTCTCAATAAACATAAAGGCATATTTCCTGTAAAGGAGCCTGCAGAGCAATGGCATAACCATGAATCTGCGAAGTGATCAAGGTAACATTAGCACTGAACTTTCACCATCAGGGCATTTTCCCCAGTATCTACCCCAAGTCCACATTGCTGCTCCCTACAAAGCCAGGCTGCAAGTGGCAAGTGTCTTTGGGCACTTTTGGTAGGTCTTTTGACCAAACAAGGATTTCTCTTTTAGGGTGCACCCTAGGTACTAGTCCCCCAGCTAATCTGGTTGGGAATCAGCCAGGGCCAAGCAGCTCCTACCCATACCCAACTTTCCTAGGGGAGAAACTAGGGCAGGACATATGGAAGAAAGCCATACATCCCATCTGTACTCCAGGTGGCATCTCTGAGGAAGCACAAACTGTTCTATAATGGTCACCATTGTGAAGATCCCCCTTTCTTTCACTGTTTTGACTGGTCTGTGATCCCTCCAGCTGGGCATGGGTCAAGTGACTGGGACAGCAGAACCTTGTGCAAAGCAGTCCTGCAGTTGCCTTCCCCAATTCTGCTCCCTCTCTGCAGTAGCAGACAGGAAATACCTGTTATCCAAGCCCAAAATTCTGTAATAAAATTAATATTAGTTATTATTTCCTGAATGTCGACGTTTGCTTTATGTATTTCAAACTGAGGAAACTGGAAAATTGCCTTGCATAAAACAATCTTAATTATAAGAAATACCTTCTGTTGTCAAGACACCCTACAGTTTTGAAAGCTTTTGCTTTCATCTAGGATTTGAAATCTAAGTGAAAAATAGTTTTGCTCAAGGCATCTTTTTCTCCTCAAAGAACACAGCATTTAGATCCAATTCAGTTTTCCTGCTACTAGTAAAAGTCCAAGGGGTTATAATTTAACCTCACTGCCTTTCTGATAGAACAAAAATCCTTGGGGGGAGGTGGAGGTTTTCCAATGCACTTTTTAAAAGCACATTGGTTGTTTAGATTGGTAAATATGCTTTGACATAACTGTGAGATGCTTTGGAACGCATTCTGTGATGACACTGAGTGATTCCCCTCTGCCATTGCACACATACCAGATACATTTACCCCTGGTCACACAGTGTAAATATGTGAAAGATGAAAAAAAAAAGAATAACTAAAAGGTGGAAAATAAGATTTTAAGAAGGTAATCTATCCTAGATCTAGGAGCTCTGTCATCAGCTCTATCCATGCACTTGTATCATCAGGAGGCTTTAATTGTTTAGTCACATTTTGCCATCTATATCTTGAGATGCCACTAAACTATTACAAATAACAACAGAATAAGCTTTAACTTGTTAATTTTATACACCAAAATTCAAATTTACTTTCAGTCTCCCATGCCAGAAGATCTTGGCTGTTTATTCTCTTTGGGGAATATGACAGTCAGTGCTACTTAAAAGGGATCATTTTTTATTCCATCTAAAAGAAAAATGTTTTAAAACATTTAAGCAGTCTAATTCTTCTTCCTTATAACACACATGGCTATGTTGGCACTGCTGGAAGTTACTATTGTATTTAAAGCCATACTATTATCCAGCCTCCAGCTGTCTGGGAACAGAAATTAGGAAAGCACAGCTAGATATTTTTACCATGTATGACCCGTAACTCATAACGTATAAGGTTGAGCAGAGGGTTGTGTGTAGTACCCACCAAAAATCATGTGGGGTTGTTCTTGTTTTGTTTTTAAATGGCTATTTCTAGCTGCCAGGTCCTTACACTGTTTTCTCTTTCTCATGCAAAAGCTGAATGTGCTGTATTATTCTTCAGCTAGCAGTAAGGAAATAAAATGTTACTGAAGAATTCTCCTCAGTTTTGCTGCTTGCTATGGCTTGGCTTTATCTGCCCACACTAAACATGCACTGGGAAAAAGAGTAGCCAGTGTTTTAGCAACCTGAGCATTAACAAATCATAGGAGCTTCTATTATAATACTGGTACAATAAGATGATTGAGAATGTGTTGGTTTCAGATAGAATGGATCCCTGGACACATGCAAACTCCTACCCAACACAGCTATGAGAGAGACACCTCCAGCCCTCGTGGTTTGACCTGAATCTAAGGGCAAAATTACACTCGCCTACAATTAGTGTGAAATGAGAATCCTTTCTAAGTGTATTCTGCTTGTGATCACTGTGAGATCAAGACACCACATTCTCCCAAACTGGTCACTTAAATCAAGCAGCAGTGCTCATATAGCATGCAGTAATTCAATTCAAAGTTCAAAAGATGCAAAAAGGAGAAAGGGGGGCAAACAAAATAAAAAAAAACCAACCCAAGAAAAGGGGAAAGGAAATCTTCCCTGAACCTGTGTCTAGACTGTGGGATCCAAGAGTACTTCCCACTCTCACATCCTAGCATGAACTCTTGTGGAATCCTGACTCCTTGTCTAGATGAGGTCTGGGCATATCACCCAAAAATCACAGAAGACAAAGTATCCTGGGAAAGTGAAGTAAAAGTCAGACTAAAATTATTCTTGATGCAACCTTTTACTTACTTCTTCTCTCAGGGAGAACACCTTGTTATATGAATAAAGAAATTCGTCCAGACCTTAAATTTGAGAATTCCTTTTTTTCATATCATTTCAGTTCAGAGCAACACCTCTTTAAAAGCCAAATCCTAATGAGCACAAATCACTAGTCTGGGTGTTACTGAAAGAGGCAGGAGTTGTGATTGTTTTTGTTCTTCTGTCTCAGATTCAGTCAGTTTACTTCATCAATTACCAACACCAGAGCTTGATTATTACAGTGAAGACAGCAAATTGGGGGGGTTGTCTATATATCTGCCTGAAGTCTATTCCTAGTTGTTGAACAAGAATAACATCTCACACACACTTATATCTGTTCACTCAATATTTACTGCTTAGTTTGAAAACAGAAGGAATGAACCACTGTATCATCACTTCCAATAAAGAAAATTGTCCAACCTTATCCCAAGAAACTGAATATATTCCCACTGCAGTTATCAGATTCAGGGTTACGCAACCAGGACCAGCATGATTCTTTATTGTTTTGGGACCCTCCACAGATGCTGATAGCTTCTGCTTACACACTTATGCTTTCCACTGAGGTAGACAAATCCTTCAGAAGGCCTGATTATGTTGGATCATGAATGGGGAAAACAGCCCTGCCAGGGAGCCCCAGATTTTCAGCAAAGTGGAACAGAATCAGAGCTAAGAACTATTTTGAGGAGATAGAGTATGGAAGAGTGAGAGGGACATCCAACAGCAGGTGGCTGGAGAACAAACCAAGAGGTTGCACTGTCCCATTCCTCTCTGCAAACATCTCAGCAAGGGAGAGCCTGAACATTGCCAAGAGGCAGACAGCATGCATGACTTCCATCTGTGTGTTTGGAATATGTGTTGGAGTCAGGAGTGGAAAGGGGGGATTCGTCAGCCCCTGTGTAGGCAGCTGGCTTGTGAGCCATCTCAACCTAAGGGGAGCATCTAAAAAAAGTGGGCTGTGCTCTACAAAGTGGTTGTTTCCGTGGGTGACTCCAGAGGAGCCTGGATGACTAGTTTCTGCTGTAGATGCCCAAAAAGTGAACGCTTGCTTTTGGGCAGACCGATTCCACCACCAGTTTCTCATTTGTAATCCCTGCAGCTGTGATACCTCTTTATACCCTGCACCAAGACCCACATAATTTCTTCCAAGATTCACAGATCTCTCTGCTTTAGGAGAAAACTGTGCAAAGACATTGCCATCTTGAAACACCATATAAAAAGATAAGCCATAGGCAATTTATTGCTAATATTCACCATTACTCATTTTACCTGTCAACAGAGGTGCTTTAGCTCCTTTGTTAACCTACAAAAAGTAAAGAAACACATATCTACAAAGACTGTTCTGAGAGCACCTGAATTATCCAATGATCCAGCACCCAGCCACGGTTTCCCAATTTGAAAGGGGGTGGCCCAGCCACACCCAGTGTGATTATACCCTTCACTTTCAAATCTGTCTCACTATCTGCACATCACACAGGCAGTTTGCTACTCAGGGGCACCAAAGGAAAAAATTCCTCTTCTTTCTTGCAAAATGATGCTGTTAACAGAGACTGCAATGTTTTTGTCCTGTATCATAGTGACCATCATACACTAAAAATAGCTCACAGTGACATCTTTCACATCTTCTCATCTCCTGGAAACTCCTCTAACTAGTAGATTTCAGCATGTGAAGTCTTGTTAAGACTTTCTCCTCAACAAATTGTGTGATTTCATTTTTTTCAGCTCAGTTGTGATTTGGGATCAGATCAAGTAGGTATTCAGAATGGGATGTTGAAAAATGGCTCAACATTTGCCTACTCACAAGATACTCACCTTAGGCTCCAGCACCAGGAAAGCACAAATCAGTCTGGAAAACTAATCATTTGGAAATCTTAAAGGAAATCTTCATTTCTCAGAAATGCTACTTAAAATGACCCTTTGAATAGAGGCTTATGTGTCAGTATGTTGCTTTATTCTAAGGAGAAAACAAACCAAGCTTATGTAATTTTAAGTATTTGTTTTTCTGTATGATGACGCTTTGTATTTCTAAAGATCATTTCACCAAATTACCCCAACAGTTTTAGAACAATCTCACAAATACTGTAGAACTTGCTAGTCATTATTTACATCCATGTTATGATTGGCCATGCAGTAAACCTAAAGGATCTACTCAGACCAGAGGAATGCTCAGTAATAAAACACAGAAATCTTTTCCCTTCTCTCTCTTTTCAATGCGCTACTCTCCTTTCAGAAAGCAATGTCATGACGTACTAAACTGTCTTGAAAGTGAATGAAAAAAAAAGAAAATATTATTAGAATAAGGGCTGGTTTTTTTTCTGTGGAGTTTCTCCATCAGAGAATAACCAACACCTATCATTTATGTGAGAAAATTGTGCATGTGCCCTCCTGTAGCAATGCATGGGCTGAATCTTAGTACCATGGCCTAAAAGTGACATGCTTGAAGCTCAAAGCTAGATATTCCCCAGGCCATCTTAAATTATATCCTGTTTTCCTTTCCACAATTACATATGTAGGTATGGATTTACCAGCATGGCTGAGATTCTTCTGTTAGCACTGTCTGGTGGGAAATGCATGCTCCAGGTAACGTGATGGAGTTGCCATTCCCTCCATGAGCGTGTGGGCACATGCACACCCCACACAAACATGCATAGCTGGATATGGGGAACAGAGAGCCCAGAGGGAAAAAAAAAGACTGGCAGACTTCATCTTGCTGTTTTATATTTTCAGTACAACAGCCAACGTGTGCCTGCTGCAACATGTCTTTACTTCTCTGTTGAAAACCAACAAGGTTTATGGAAGGAGGAAAAAAAAACCCATAATGACATTTCATTCATTATTTCTTCAGTAGCAGAAGTAGTCAGTTGACAACGCTGTGTTTCTTGTATTTCTAAGCAGTGTCTGTCCCTGAAAACAAACTCTTGCCAACTGCGTTGACCCAAAGGTTCTCAAAGTGTTTGGTTTTGTTAGACATTTTGAAAAATGCATTGACTCCAGTGAGAACACTTTTAAAAGAGAAACATCAAGACTGTTATGTTTTAGAAAAATTTCTGATTTTAAGGGAATTTTGTTTTGGGAGGAATTTTATCTTATTTGTACACTATGTCATGACGTCTCAGACAAATATTCCTTTTATAATGGAAAAATTATCGAAAGAAACTCTCAAAACACACAATTTAATCTGTATTGAAACGCCTGCATTTCAAAACAAATGATTCAAAATAAATTATACATCCTAATTTTCTGAAGAAATTTGTTTTACATGAAATCATAAAGCAATCTGTTTTCATTTTAAGTCAAACTGAAATGAATTTCCAAATACTGAGGTATCTAGGAAGATAAAAATGACTCATCTCAACCAGACCTCGTTACCAACTAGCTCCTCCAGGAAGCATAACACAGTGGGTCTTTACCCCAACAGGCAAAAAATGGGCAACATCTGATCATACAAGTCCCAGCACAGCACATAATTAATTTTGGCCAAGGAATTCAGACTCAGAAGCAGGAGAAACATTTTAAACTCTTATGTTACAGATGACTCCAACAGAGATAAGATTTATGCTTTCATATACAAGAAAGATAATTAAGTGTGTAGTCCTTACCGTTAACCATGAACTGGCCTTGAGAGACTCTTATAATGGGCACAGCAATAGAACAGCACAGAAATACAGAAATAGCAACCCATCTTGGGTAAACAGATTCTCTTATCTCACAACCATCCAAAAAACAAACAAACAAAAAAAAAAACCAAAAACAAACAAAACAAAAACAAACAAAAACCCAAAAAAAAACAAAAACAAAAAAAAGGCCAAAACAAAACAAAACCAAAGAGCAGGGTATTTTATCCATCTCAACTTCTCGCCCACCAAAAGGGAGGAAGGTTTACTCTACTTGTCCAAGACACTCCTATCACTCATAATGCTCTTGTTTCAGTGAGGTTTTCAGGCCAGTATTTTGTGAAGTCCTATGCATTGACTAAAATCAAAGGAAAATAAAATACACTAAAGAGGGAAAACATAAAATAGCTCTCAGAACGTGAATGGCAATAAATTATTATTCCTTACATTTTCCTACAACTATTGCCATCATTTGTTCATTCTATTTCTTCTAGTGGTGTTTATTCCAAGCATGAGAGGTGGGATATTTAGGTTTTCATGGGGGGTTAAGTGTTTTAGATGTCACTGGAAAATTGTGAACTTGCATGTTAAAACACATGGGAATTGATTTCCCAGTGAGAATGGTTCATCCAAAACTCTAAATATGAGTGGTAGTAGCGGGGAAGAATATTTCACCAGCTCCCCTGACTGCACTTTCAACTGGATTATCCTGTGATATGCAATACTGTTTCTCCACAGACAGAGTGAAATGAAAAGCTTACAATCACCATTTTCAAACTGGCATTATCCTGATGTTGGTGGTGAACTAGAGGAGAATCTCAGGAGTACAGTGTTGGTTTTTGCATTATTTCCTGTTAGTCGCTACATTTTTCTTAACACTGTTGAATTTCCTGGCCATAGAATAGGAAATACAAGAATACTATACAATAAAAGAAATGATGGACCATGGTCTCTTCTCCAGGTAAATGGACAGCTGAAGTCATCAGCTAGGCACAAACAACTGTGTCAAACACTGCATGGAGACCTCTGGAAAAGCTTTTCCCATTTGGGTTGCCTCCCTTCAAATGGAATCAATTGGCATTTGAAGTTGTCCTTCACTCTTCACTGGCAATAAAGGAAGCCTTGATAACCAGCCTCATCTAGATCCACATATTTTAGGTGGCCAGACTGAAATTAGGCAAGCCATACAACTTCTGCCTTTGAAGTAAGTAAAGCAAAAGTTCAGAGGCAGAACTGAAGCACCCCATTTTCAGTTCTGCTGGTAAACTACCAGGATAATCTTGTAAAAATAATTTTTGCTCATTGGTACTTTGGGTAACCCACTGCAGATTCAATAGGGAATATGTCACAGGCTTATTATGGCACTTATTTGACAGTTATTTGATTTGCAGATGAAGGATGAAATCTACAAGCAAAGCCCCCATATCCACATGGAGAAGTTTGCTTAGAGAGGTGGATCACTTGCTTGACTTGAGCATCTGTTATCAGTATTTGGAAACTTACAATAATCCATTACCTACAGTTTCACATTTTTAAAAATAAAAGAAAAAAAACTGTTAAGAAAAAGTGCTATGTTGGACAGAATTTCAGTATCTGAAACAAAGATACACATTGTATTTGGTATGTGTGAGTCATCAGGATGCAGACAGCCTTACGGATATTTTTATTCTTGCTTGAATCAACCCAGAGGTAGATCTAAGGAGGAGTTATGCTATTCCTGGTTGTACATGTTAATGTATGCCACATACACCAGATTGCAGCGTGTGCTGGCAGAAGAGTCACTCAGAGCAAGGGGAAAAAAATAAGGAAAACAGTATTATCAAGTCTTTTAAAATAAAACTTCTAAAGCACCTTTAAATTGTAACATCTTGAGCAAAGAAAAGCCTGAATTATGTAAAAGTGGGCAGGGAGCCAACATCTGGCAGTAATAAGATTGTTTTGTAAGCAAGCAGTTTTCTACACAGCACGCAGTTCTTAGTCCACATTAGAGCAAATGGTAAATCTGTGAAGATGTGCATGGTCTCTGGCTGCCAGAAGGATACCCTAGGCTTTGATTGAAAATTTTTGTGTCATTTGATCTCCTAAAACAGCCAGCTGAGATGAGTTATATTCCCCCTGCCAGGAACCTCGAAAGAATTGTTCAAACCATACACTCATTCCTGTTGAATTGGAAACAAATGCCATAGCTGCATTGTTAGACTTTGAAATTAAACTCTCCCCGATTCTTCCCAGCATTCCTGAGAAGAAACAAATCTCCTCCCTGCGTCTGCCACTTTTGTCTGTGCAGACGGACCTCCTTGCCTCCATTCCCCGTACTCCATGTCCTTTCTGTCCTCCTCCAGCAACTGCAATCTCTCATTCCAGAAAGCCACATCACAGGCCTGCTCCATGTGTTAGTGATCTGCTGTTTGCTGCCATTAGACTTCGCCATCGCCTGTAGAAATGGAGTTGCTTAATTAGGTCCAGAGAGCTGGAGAACAACGAGGCCATTCAGGGTGGCACCCAGCCAGCAGCTTCTTCCCTTTGCTCTTTGTTTAGCTTTGCTTTGTTTTTCCTCTTTTCTTAGAAGGGAAATATCTCAAGCCCTTCCCTGCTTCTTCCCACCTGCATAATCTACAGTACAGCTGCGTAGGTTAGGGTCTTCAACCAGACCCTGCACACAGAGGTTGTCTTTCAAAGCCAACCCCAAAAGAAACAACAGAAAGAACAAGAAAAAAGAAAGAAAAAAAAAGAAAACAACAGAAACCCCTATATTAGACATGCAGAGGGACCCTAGGGCTCCAAAAGCTTACAGTGTGCTCCAAAAAGAGTAGGGAGCTAATGACAGTCCCTCCCCAAGCCATGAAGGGCATTGAAAGTCACAGCCGCTCATCAGCACGCTAGGGAAAAGTTCTTGGAGGCCATCCTCTCAGTGCTCAGAGATGCATCTGGGTATGGTTTAGATTTTATTTCAGCCTTCATAAGAAGTACAGTTGCTTCCTGTTAGGCCAACAATGGTTGAACACCATCTCAGATATTTAACTCTCCCAACAACATTGCTGACAATGAAGCATGCATGAGTGCTTCATTTCAAATTGCCTGACTGCCCTCCTTCTTCCCCAGCTCCCCCAAAGGACATCCGAGCGCATTCACAGGTTTGTCATTTCAAAGATATTTTGATGCAAATTGAATGCTCACCTGCTGAATAATTTAATCATCATATTAAAGATATTTCTTCAATTTTCTTTCCTGACTTCTAGTGTTGGTTTCATAGGAAGATGTCACCAGAGATTTAAACTAAGCTATAAATCACCACTGCTGCATATCAGACCAGGTGGTGTAGAGGTATCAGCTATTTGCTGGCATCGACTAGGCTTTCATATATTTGCTCAGTAACACATATCAATCCGACACACACACACATAACAGTGATACGTTTCCTTTTGGAAAAACAATTAAACTTTTCTAGGAATTATTTCATCAATCAATTTGTTTTTCACTGTTCCAAAAAAGCCTATATAGTTTGTCCGAGACTTGACAAGAGTTGTTTGCAGCATATATTTCTTACAACCCCAATGAGGCAATGTCATCAGGTTCTCTTTGGAAATTTGGTGCAAAAAGAGAAGGAAAGAAAGATCCAGTTCTGTAGCTGCTCAATCCTTTCATACCTGGATGCTAGTAGGTTTCTTCTGAAATGACAGGATATATCACACTCTTTTGTGTTTCAAAGGCCTTGGGTATTGGCATGTATAACCTGGAAGCATCGCTAAGGTGAGATGAAAACTGGCAGGCTATGGGTACAAATGGAATACCACAACCTTTAACAGTCTCCTGCGCAAAATATGGGAAGATTTTCCTTCAAGACAATGAAAATGAATCCAAAAGAGCTATGCAGAAGTATTAAATACTCAAGTCTGGAGATTAGTTTATCTTTTTATCTTGTGGTTTTATAAAAATATTCTACAGAGGTCTTAATCCCCCTCACCAACACATGCCTGCAAAGCAGCATATCTCAATTTGCATGCTGCCAGCCCTCACAGGGAGAGCTGGATGCGTGCTCAGGAGCAGCACCTGGCTCTTGGGAAGGGTATCCAGAGGAAGCAACAGAAGAGGCCTTCCTCTCCCAGTTCAAAACAAAGCTTCACCAAACAGAAAATTCCTGGAAGCTACATTCTTAAGTCCAAGGACAGATTTTTTTCAAAGGAAGTTGAAGTAAGGGGAAGATCAAAGACCAGATAGGAAGAAGCAGGTTGTAGCAGTGCAAGATTCAATCATCAGGCAAATAAACAACAGGGTGCGTGACCCTGGAGGGGACCACAGGGGAGGTTGTCTTACAAGAAGAAAGGTGGTGGATTCTGGCGGAAACCTGGGCAGGGTCTGAGGAAGCCTGGGGAAAGAGCATGCAGAAGTGATTTGCCTGGGCATCAGTGACACTGGTGACAGATGGACACTCTGGAGGTAACATGTATGTTCACAGAAAGGAAGATATGGACCAAGACTTCTACAGTCTCTTGGCTAGGAATGACGGGGGAGGCAAAGTGGCTATGGGATAAGGAGAGTCCTTGCGAGAATAAATCAGTCTAAACAGTCTAAATCAGTCTAATGGGAAACGGTGTATGAGTAAGTGGTCAGTTCTCACAACAGAGGGAGGTCACCACTTCAGTTTTACTGGCACTGGTGCTGAGAAATGAGCCATTTAATATACAGACACATCATTAGAAAAAGGGATGAGGCATGAGGTAAAGGCTGTTGATGACACTAAGTTATGCAGAAGAACAAAAATGTGAGCAGGCTGTGAAGAGTTACAAAAGACTCAGTTGAAACTGAAGGGCTGAGCAGTAACACAGCAGCTGAAATTCATTGTGTATAACTGTGAAGTGATGCATGTGGGGAAAGACAGTCCTGGGTCTGTGCAGACAGTGGTAGTTTCTGAAGTAACATTCAGCATTCTAGAGCACGATCTTGGTGTTATGTTAGATGGTTCCATAAAAGCAAAGTGAAAATGTCAGGAGCAATCAGAAAAGGAAGAGAGAACAAAGAAAAATCACTTCTCTGCTGTTGTATCAACCCTTGGTTCACACCCTTCAAATTGCACACAGTCCTTTTGGAGAGAAAGGAACAGCATTTAAGTCACAAAAGTGTACGAAAGGGCTTCAATAGGGAGAGGGTGGGTAATATTACAGATATTTGCCCATTTCCTACTCATTCTGATGCCCCTGCTTATCATCACTGCCAGAGACAGCATTGGGCAAGGTGGACTTAAGGTCCAGTCTGGCACTGTCACTCTTCTTGGCACTGCAGTAGGGTCTCAGACCCAGGCAGATTGACTTCCCCTCTGACACTCATTAGTCCTCTTCTCAACCAGAAAACAAATGGAGGATGGGAAGAGAGTGTTACCAGGGAAAAATGTCAATACTCATGTTACCCCACACACTGTCACTCACCACTTGAAGTAACTTAACATTTTCAATAATAAATTCGAATATTAATCCAATTTTTACTCCTCAGTGGCATTTCAGTGTTTCCTCAGCTCATTTGGAACACGTACTTCAAGTGAAACAACAGGAAAACAGAGTGCACCCAGAAAATTAAACTCAGATTTTTTAGCAGCAATTATTCATACTGACAGTTGATTTCATGAGTGAAATGAGGATGATCACAGAATGAAAGTGTATTTTCAATTCACAGAATAAAAATGTCTTCGTTTTTGTATTTTACATATCTGCCTAAGAATTATTCCTGTACATTTTTTATTATTAACTTATAACAGCAAAAAGGTTTCAAAGGAAAAAAAAGTATTGACAACATTCAGGAAAAAAAAGGTGGTGAGCAGAAGTAGTAGAACATATTAAAAAAATAATTCCTGCCTACTGTTCACCTATATTAACCTTCCTAATAGCTTAAATATATATGTATATATATACACACACACACATTACTAACCATTAGAAGATCTGCAATGTAGAAGGGTGTCACTTAGGCCCTATTAGTGCTTGTCACTACTGACTCCAGGAGCCTGTCTGTCCATGATCACAGTGACCTGCAGAAGCAATGTCACTTCATCATTTTGAGAGTTGAAGAGCTTATATTACAAGACAACTTTATCACAAACAGAATTAAGGAGAGAAGATTACATCAGACCAATGTTCAGAAGTAGCACATGCCATGTAAATGTAAAACATACTTCATGCATGGTGCTGAAAGAGAAATGTAGGTTCTTTATGAAGGTAGATTAGAGACCCATTCTCACCAAAAATATTCAAGTATTCCTTTAAAAACATATTTTAATAAATGGCTTTTTTTTCTTAATCAAAAACTACTGACCTTATGGATACAATTTTAAAACTACCTTTAACACCTGCAGTTGCTCCTGACTGCCCATCAGTTTTAAGATCTTCAAAGTGAACTCTCCACTGCTCAAAACCTTATTTTAAAAGTACTGAAAGCATTTGATGCAAACACTAAAAAGCCCCATGAGAACAAGTTGCACCATTAAAATACAAATCTACTTCAAGTTTCTGTTACACCTCTCAAAGTTCAGCTAATATAAAAGGAAAACAGATACAAGACACTCCAAAACCATCACACACACCTTGATTTTAATATATTAGTATTTCTCACAGAAATAGCTCAAATTCCAAAATAGTAGGAGGTGTTATTCTACCCACAGTGTAACCCCTTCTATGACCTCATCATTATTGTTGGAAATTATGGACTTGCACAATTTGAGAAAGGTAAGAAGGAAAATCAAAGGACAAAAAAAACCCTGCCTGCATCAAAAGTCCTTTTTGCAAATACCATTTTTCTCAGTCCATTCACACTTACTGCCAGAGTGACAGATTTTGGAGATAAAACACAAAATCAAGCTGTGTTCAATTAAGCTCCATTAGAAGTCATAGCTGAAGCATGGTCTCAAGAACTCTACCCACTCCTAGAACTACAGAAGTTGGCAGGGATGTTTGGGGTATTTTACAACGACCATATAGATATACACACACTCACATACATAGTTTCTCGTTTCTATTTTTTCACGTACGGAAGGCTCACACTCACAACAGATAGAGAAATCATCTGATTTAACTGAAGTGAGAGCAACTACACAATGTTGTCAAAGAAATATAAACTGTCTAAAAGAACAAGTATCTGCTTCTTCCCCTAACTTTTTCAATCATAAGTTTGGGAGTTATTTCTAATGGGCAAATTGTTGTGCATTCACTGACTGCAGCATTGATCCAAACTCATTGCGCCTGTTTAGGAGAGGTATTTTCCCATGTGCAGTCCCATGCCACATTCACCTGACTACCAAAGAAAAGGGAAAAGAGGACACACATGTAAAATAGAATGAATTTTTTCACTCTCAAGAAAGTTTTTGCTTCTTTGTACTAATATTTTTCCAACATCAGCACTATAAGCTAAGAGGTAGCCAATAGAGGAAAGATTATTACTGAATCCACTGTGGTGAACAGATATTAGCACTGACTTCTAATGACACTAGAACCTGCTCTGGCAACTTAATGGAAACCCCTGTTGCAGTGCATACCCGTGGCAAACCCCCATGCCTTTACAAGTCCAGCATATAACAATTTTTCAAACCCAGTTAACATGTCTTGTAACCATGGGCTAGCCCTGTGGGACCACAGAATAAAACATTCTCATTGTGAATGCTCTGATTCTGCAGCTTGTATACCTGCTGGGGCAGCAGGGAGGTTGCTCCAGGCAGATGGCTATACTTTCTCATGCAGATTAAAAGACAATAATTTTAAAAAACCCTCTCTTTTTCTTTCTAGTGACACATAACATATTCCCCTGTGATGGGCAGATCTTTATCTCAAGTTTATCAATGCAGATGAAAAGTGGTAAATCAACAGTACTAGCACAGAGACCTCACCCTTTCCCAGTTTTGGCTGTATCAATGCCCTGTTACAAGGATCACTAGCAGCAGCAGGAGCTGCACACACATGCAGTTTGTAGGCCCACACTACCCTGACTTCAGATGAAACTGAACTTCTCCATACATCCCGGAAGCTTTCCAAACCTCAAATATGTCAGACAGTAAGTTTTGCACTCTTGGAACTGCCTACGAGGGATGCCAGACCCCAAAATTTCTCTTCAGTGGGTAATTAAAAAGTGTTCCTGGAATCTTGGCTTGACAATGGAAGAGGAAAAAGAAATGCTGAAGCCCCACCCGGTGAAGGGGAATCCCCTGTCAGCTTCCCCAAGGTTCCCAAGTGTTCTGGAGCTGCCAGAGGTAGGTTAAGGAGCCACACACCTTGGGAAACACAAGTTCATCCACAGAAGACTAGGCAGGAGCAGGTATATGGGAGCAATTTAATCATTAAAACACTGACACTGCTCATTCCTGGAAATGGAAGCTCTGGCTTCTCTAGACCTCTTTGGTTTCCTGTCATCAGTCAGGGGCTGTCCAGGAAGCCAGGAGGTCAAGTTGTTAAGAAGGAACCCAAAAGTCCATCAGAACTTGACGCTGTTGGACCATACTCGTTTCAGGGAATAAAAAATTCATGAGGATAAAACATGCAATTAAAAAAAAAAATCTAGGAAGTTTTATTGAGTCAGAAACAATTGCCCCATTTGATCCTAGAAGAAAAAGCAAACAAATGAACATCTCTTTAGGAATAGGTTTTTATTAGTGGTTTTCTCGGGTTGCTGTGCCCTCTGATGGCTGCAATCCCCCACTGAGGCAATCAGATTTTCTCACTCCCTAAACATGTAGAGAAACCAGTCCCTCGAGCCCCTTATCCTTTTAGGGTATGGGATTAAAACCACATCAAACCATTAAGTAAGCAATTCTTTTCAAGACAAATCATTCCCAGTCTCTTCTTTTCTTGTAAATTTGCAGACCTCTTCTGCTCTCCTAGTCCTGGGAATTCACCTCTTCCTCGATGGATGACTAGAAAACATGGGAGGGGAACTAAACTTTTTCCCCTTCCTTCCAAGCAGTACCTCTTTCCTTTTGTTCTCAAGCGATTTGCAGGTCCTCAACTGGTTAACTAGGTCTCCCTAAGGTATGCAATTCCCACAATAATTCAGAACCTCTATAATACCCTTTTGCCAAAGCACACCATGAGAAGGTATGGGATAAAGGCAGAGAAATGCAAGGAGGAAATAATGAAGAGCAGTCTAAGTAAATAAATACTCTTAAACTTCATGTATGAAATTAGACAATCAGACCTGGACTAAAATCACTTTCAAATCACCTCCAGATTTTGACAGAAGAAAGAAAAATCAGTGAGATCAGAAAGTAAATCACCCAGATGTGACCAATGAAGTCATACTGATGGAATAACGAACTACAGTAAATTTGGAATCAATCAACAGGCAAATGAACAAGTGGATGCCTCAGCCACAAGATTCCCCCTTATTAAAAGTTGTCCAGGATATTTTAACAATCATGGGAGACTTTGCTTACTCCCATGCAAACCATAAGAGTGACAGAGTGGGTTGTGAGGGGAAAAGCTGATTGATTTTGCTATTTTTCACATGGTATAAATGGCTGCCTCATGAAACAACTAGTCAGAGACCTGGCAGAATGAGGAGCATTTATTTACATAGTTCCAAGCAATCCACAGGATTCAGCTCAAAATTTATTGCAAAGGATCTCCAGGATTGCTAATGATCATAACATACTCAGATTCAAGATCCTTGTAGGAATAAGGGTGAGGGGGAAGAACCTTCTCCATTATAACTTAAGAAACTTTATAAGAGTGGGAGAGGTCAGTAAAAGGAAAACAAGCTAAATTGCTAAAAGGGTAACACACCCGAAGTCAGCTAGGAGACTACTCTAAAATATTTTACTAGGCTTTCAGTGTAAAAACGTACTACCTCTTTAAAAGTTTCAAACGGGACCAAAACAATCTAGCATTGTTAAATGTCAGACTAAAGGAGGCTCTTAGAAGTAGAAAGATATTTTTCAGAAGTGGAGGTCATGTCCAAGGGAAGAAAACAAAAATCGTACAAAACTTTGTGTGTTGAATGCAAAAACATAATGAAACAGAAAAACATTTTGAAGTACAACTTGCTACAGGCATCCCAATTAATCACAAAAGTCTTGCAAACAGACAGAGTTTGTGTGACTAATAAATAACAGAGGTGCAAAAGAAAAGTTCAAGGCTATATCAGAAAAGCTAATTGAATTATCTGAGCTGGTGTTTATAAGGGAAAAGCTCAGACAGGTTTTATGTGTGAAGCAAGTTTGAAATCTCCAAGTGAAGTGTCAGTGGCAGGGGATTAGAGGAGGTCAATAAAACAGTAGCAAATCTCTAAGACCAGATGCCATTCACCCAGCAGTCCTAGAGGAACTAATATACAAAATCCTAAGTATGTGATTTATCACTTCAGTGGCTTCAAAGGGCTCCCAGCCCAGAAAAAAAAAAGGAAGGCTGCACAGATGACAAAACATAAACAGGTCTCAGGAGCAAGGAAATACAGGATACTACAGACCATTAGTTAGGTTTCTATATCAGGCAGATTGCTTGTAACTTTAATAGTAGATACACCCATAAATACCTCATAACAGAGAAGAAGAAAGTAGCTTTTATGGAGGGCTGTCATACTTCCTAGGTGCATTGCAGTTCTTTGAAGACACCAATAAATGTGTTAATAAAATGATTCATTTAATTTGTTATAATTTTATTCCCAAAAAAGCCTTGGAGAGAAATGCAAAGAAGCTAAGATGTCACAGAGAAAGGAGAAAGATTCTCTCAGGATTTAATGTATAACCAGTAACTTTTTCTTTTTTTTTATTTTCTAAGAAGGAAGATCTGAAATGAACAGCCACTCTCAAAGAGAAGGATTTGCTCTGTGATCTCTGTTTCTCAATCTATCCATAAGAGATCTGCAGCAGAGGCCAAATAGTTAGTAGAGGTTATTCATAATACAAAATTCCTCAGCATCATGTAAATTAAAATGCACTGCAGCAAGTTAGAGAAAGATTGCTATATGACTGATCAATAAGATGTCAGATAGTTGTATACATCATTAAAGATAAAGCATATATCAGTAAGATTAACTACACAGGCAGAATGATGGGCTAATTAACATTCAAGAAGGATCTAGGAAAAAAAACTTGGAATATGTAATAAAAGTGTAACTTTAAGCATGTTAACTTATTAAACAAACTTATAGGAAAAGAACAGAGAAAGACATGTCTATCAATGTCTTTATAGTGGTATAAAATTGTGATGGGTTTGTGGCTTGATTGATGAGGACAGAGCTGGTCACTGAGGGGAGATAAATTAGGATAGAAAAGGTACAAAAGAACCCATTAGGATAGAAGGAAGTGCAGAATAATTTCTCCACAGGGAAAAAAATTAAGTAAGCCTAGAAAAGAGACAATAAATGGCAGATATGACAGATATGAAAGATCTGCAATTTCTGCAGAGCCAGGAGAATATGAACAGAGAAATATTAAACTTTACGTTATACCATCAAGCAACACAGTTAACACAAGCTGCTGAAGTCTTCTTTCACACAGCAAATTTAAAAAATTGTGGAACTCTTTTAAAAGTAGTATTGTGGGGACTAAAAGCAATCAGACCAACATGCAGAGAAGTCCATAAAAGATGGTTAAACACAGCAAGAAAGAAGCCTTCTGATCGAGAAAACTTTGGACAGATTTCCAGAAACTATGGAAGTAAAGTACAGGAAAGTGCTGCTGGTCAGCTCTCTTACCAATAGGTCCTTCCTTGGGTTTCTGATTCTGACCACCATCAGGAGAGGACACTGGTCTTGTTAAATCTTTCCACTCACCCAGCCCAACAGTATTTATAATGAAGAACCAGTTTTCATTAACATTTGTGTGTCAGGGCTTGTTTCCCACTGCTGTCGTTCCTGCATAGGACCCAGACTGGTCACACAATTGGTCAGTGCAGAGATGTGACACACTTTTAGCTCTGTGCCTTATGATTCCGGTCAGGTACAAATAAAAGTGCTTTTCCAAATGATCACATAGACAGGATTTCACCAAGTGTCCCTAAATAAGCTACTGAAACAGGGGGACGAGAAAGACTGAGAAGAAATCAAACAGCAACCATGCACTCCCAAACATATTTTTAATCCACTGTCTTTCCAATTCTCACATTTGACTGACAGTATTTCAAATGGCTTAGGCCGTGTTAAATAAGCACTGGTTAAAAACCAACTCTGGCCTAGGCTCAATATGAAATTACATATGCTCTTATGAATTGTATATATGTTAATTCTCCAAATATTACATAGTTCCGCTTTCAGGTAAAGCAGGACAATGATTTAAAAAAAAAATAAAATAGTTGCTCTATTTATTAACAGATAACTTGTTCTGCATCTCCTTTTAATAGAATAACAGAGTTTCCAAAACTAGACCACTGTAGTAATGGTTTCTCATTGGAATACATTGCATTGCACACACCAGATTGAAATAAAATTTCTACAAAAAAAGTTGGAGTATTACTACAGGCAGTGCCTTGACACTGGTTTAGTGATAAAGTGAATACCAATGTGGAGAATAGAAACCATAAGTTATCATTTAAACACCTTCTCTTCAAGTTAAATTATGAACACAGGAAAGGCTCACACTCAGTTACAGATTTGTCTTTGCTAGCACCACAAATGATGTCAACTTTTCAACAAAATGCCCACCAGAGCAACATACTGTAAAAAACCAACCAAATTCATTTTAACCACCAAAAACTTTTTGTTTTAGAAGGGGCAGAATTTCTGATAGTTGAGTTTCAGGACACCTTGACTTGGAAGTAAGATCTCACAGGTCACAGCATCTCTAATTTTGCCAATCCTAAAAGACTACAATAGTGGTTTCTACAGTCCTAGTTTGAAATCTAATTTATATTTGTAACATCTTTCAGAGCCATTGGAAAGGCACAATCTAAATGCAAATTAATCTGATGGTACAAGTTGGACTATCCCAGAGTCTTATCTATGTAAACAACTGCATTTTTCATAGGGGTTTGAAGTTGCTTGTGAAGATTAAAATCTCTGAAAATTATCAGACTCCACCATAGACAAATTTTACTAATGGAAAATTATGCAGCTGCCTTTTTGGAAACATTCCTAAGGGAGTATGTCATGCAGTAGGAAATCTATTCTGAATAAAGCTATAAAATTGCTCACCTTAATTCATATGCCAAATTCTTCTCTATTGAATAACAATTTATCGTGTACTCCAGCATCTGCCAGAAACTGCTGAATGAAAGCCACAGCTGTGTCTGTTATTGGGCAGAAGCTACAATGTTGTTGATGCATTTATTCCATGTACAAATGAATTCCCTAAAATTTTTCAGTACCTATCTGGACACTGCTTTGATGGGGGTGACAGTTTTGAGTGGTCTGCAAGGGCTATACCTGGCCACAGGCACACTTTCTATGCAGGCAACCAATGTGGGAGCAAAATGAAATGCTTGATCTCAACTGGAACTGTGAAGGGACCGTGTGCTGGAGGACATCTAGAGAGCCAGTATGTTGCTAACAGCCTCTTTGGCAGCTCAACACATGGCTGAGCACACCAGCTGGGCTGTCCTCAGCTTTTCTGTAGAGCATTTTGAGTAAAGAAGCAGAAGATAGACATGGAGTTTATTGCTTTCAAGGTCATTCTCAAAACAGTACAGAGTATGTTCCCTATGGGTGCTGTAGGTATAACCCAAGAGCAGTATCTCACTCAGTAAACTGTTATCCTACCTTGTTATGGAGCAAAATTCCTCCTCTGTAAAAATTCAGTTCTGACTAACAGCAAAATGCCAAGAGGAAAATCAAAACCCTGAAAAATTTTCAGATGTATATCTGCCAGAAAAATGTCAGGCAAATCTCAAATGAGTCAGTTCAGGCTGGCAATAAGAGACCACAGAAACTCAAATTACACCAAAAGTAGAACATCTAAGAAATTTATCTTACTTTTCAAATTATTCATGGCCCATTTAAATATTAGCCTAAAAAGTCATCTGTCACCTTTGTATTTGCTCAGCTCCATAAATCAAGTATGCCCCAAGCTGCATAAACAGTAGACTGGACAGTTAGAAGTAGCTTCAGTTAAGCCGTTTTAAAGAAAAAGTTTAAAGAAAGTTGTGGTTTCTTGAAAGACACAAAGCATTCATGTTGGCATTTGGATCAGAAAGCATTAAGTTTTAGTCCTGAATAGAGAAGGGATAGATTAAGTCACCCTGGGAATATGTTATCTTGTTTGTCAAGAAAGACACTTATTTTCAAGCAAAAGCTGGGGTGATGTGATCATAAGATCTGGGCTTTGCAGCAACTGCAGACATAGGAGTTCATCTTTGATTAAAGAGGAAATCAAACACATCACCAATAATATTTCAAACAGTTCATTATACGTCCTCGACTAATCACTTTTAACATTTCTTGTGTTTGGCAAAACAGTGAAGAGCTCCAAGCAGAGTAATGGTACAAAGATGTGTTCAGTCCACACTGAATGGAAACCAGAGGTGTGGTGATGAGATGCTGCAGTCCCCCAGACTGGTCCCTCTCCTCCCCTGCTGCCCTACACCTGCACCAGCAGCAAGCAGGTGGCTCAGAAGTTCTGCACTCATCAACACCCTTCTAGAGCCACTTATTCCCAAGCATTTGAAGAAGGCATATCCATGCCATATCTCCTCAGCAGTTTTCTCTAAAGTGCATTGCACACAATACAGGTCTGACCAGAAGAAAATAAGTAATAATGATTTAAAGGGGTTGTGTTGCTGAAGAGGATGGCCCAGGCTAGCAGATGGCCTCAAGACTGCAACTGTGGAGCCTTCAAGACCCAAAACCTACAGGCATCTCCCTCCCTCTTCCCTTCACCTCAGAAATTAGAAAGCTGGACTATTTCCAGGTGTTTGTGCCTCACACTCAGCAGTTCTCTTAGATGCACTCAAGGCAATGTGTTTGCTTAACAGGTGAAAATACCACCATGTAAAATAAACTCTACTATAACATGTGGGGTTATAGCAATCTCCATCCCTGGGATTTTTCAAGACCTTATTCCTGACAGTTACCTCAACTAATCTCAGAGCTGACCTGGCTTCAGGCAGAAAGCTGGATTTGAGACCAACCTAAATTATCATATGACCTTAGGGTTAACTGCAGACAGTTTCTATTATTAGTTTTACTAACTTACAAAAACTTCCACCAGGCTACCTTCAGGGTTGTTTTGTTAACGAAGGAGATTTTGCAGTGAGGTTGCCAATTCAGCATTATTCAGCTCTTTATGAGGATAACTATTACAGCTTAATACCTGAAATCTGAAGCAATTGTGTGGCATTATCCAGGCTTCTTTGGGGGAATGTTACCAGGATCAATTAAAGGCTACATTATGTTTCCAGTTTCCTAACAAAATATGGGAAGGGATTCCCTGTAGCCCAAGTGATTCCTTTGAAGCATTTTATTGAAACCAGGATTTCAATTGTCTTCTCAAGTGTTTGCATGGTTATTTTGCAGGCTTTTGTTTCTTCTTCCTCTTCCCCACCCTCAAGCAGAGAAAAATTAGCAAAGAAGAATTTCTGGTTTATATACTGGGCTTCTCATAAGCTTTCCATTATGTTTTAAGCTCAGACCTCAGAATTCAAAGCTCATTATTTGGGGATAAAACTGAATATATATGAAGCCTACAATCACTTGGAATACTTTCAGCACAGAGATAGTGAGAACCACAGTTATCCCATAATCACATGTACATTCTCTCTCTCTCCCCTTACAGGTCTGAATCAAAATCCATAGCCATTTTTTGCCAAATTATCTGGAAAAGTTTAAATCTGTTTTATTTGTGTGATCTCTGTCAGCGAGCATTCAATTTCCTGATCTTTGATCACCACAAGATCAGAATGGCTGAGATTACTGGAACAGAAACAAAAAGAAGAATCATGTAGGGAAAAAAAGTGTAGCATTGGTAACAAGCTTTCTATGTTTACAAATTTCCGTCAAACAGCCATAAATTCTTTCAAGAGAGAAATATAGCAACAGTTAAGAAGAATAAGTAGCAATTACTATTTTACAATAGGTGTTACATGACACTACAAACAGTGAAATTCTTGAAGATGACATTTTTAATATCAAAGAAACACAATAAACAAAATAGTGTTTCTAAGCAATTGGAAAGAGTAAATTCAAAATGTATGTCAGACAGAACATTTCAGCCAAACACTCAGCTTTTTGGGTGTGAACCCCCACCAGTTCTTACAAACTTGGAGGTTCTACCTACATAAAACCAATTGATCATTTGCTGTTGACTTCACTTTACATATAAGTTTTCTTTAACAAAAAAAAAAAAAAAAAGCCTCAGCATCACTAGTAATCCACGCTGGGAGGATATCAAACCAAGTGAAAACAACTGATGAAGGATGCTAATCATAGTTTCTCAGTCTGCATTGCCATCAGTGAAGAAACTATGTGAAAAACAGGGTTAAGTCTTAATATGGAAGGGCTTTGTCAAGCATAGAAGCAAATGGAAAGAGACAACACAACCCAAATCATTTCCTCACCACAGATTTATCAAAATAGGTTTAGTTCCAAAGCTCATATATGGTCAGGTTTCCTTCCACTGGGCATCATGTAGGGTGATGAGCGATCTGGGTGATCCTGATAAGGGATTTTGGCTGAAGCAAAATAAGGGCTCAGGTTAGTTGTGCACCTGCACTCCAAGGTATCATCAGTTCAACCAACAAAACAAGACATGAAATAAATGAAAGATCTGCTGTTACTTTAATTAAGCTGATGAGTCGGGCATTTTCTCCTGTAATGGTAGACTGTCCAGAAGTGCTTGTGAGAGACTTTCCAGTTCTTTCAGGCTGCCTATCCTGTTGTGGCATTTATAATGATTTCTATCCGTTCAGAAGAAATCCAAGAAAGCCACACAGATATCTTTCTTGCTGACATGAATCTCAAGGAACACTTCATGAAAGGAAATCCATCAGTTTTAGTTTGTGCGTTTGTTATGAGTATGTTACATATTGCCATTGTCTCCTGTATTATTTCCTGCTGTTCACCACCAAACCTGAGATGTTCCAAACTAAAAGAAGAAACAAACGAAAAAGACCAAAATGAAACCTCTGCAGCCCCTTAACATCCCTAGGTTTTCAAAACCCAATTCCAAATTTAAATTTGTTCTCTAAAGGTCTCTAAAACTTGAATCTGTTCGCTCTCCACAGATTCCATCTAAGCTTTCAGTGACTTTTTACTGCCTTTTCCTGAAGTCTCTCATGACTATGTAAAACACATGGCATTTTCAAAACTCTTGCATGTCACCAGACCAAACCCCAGAGCTCTTGCTCTTCTTCCTTGTCCAAAACCTGCTGTCTTATGAGGAAGCTTTGTTCAAACAGGGACCAAAGTGGGACCTGCAAATTCACCCCACCGAGAAGTCCTCTGCTCTGAGTGCATAGACAGCACAGCTGTCGACTTTTGAAATCTGTGGTCTGAGATTTGTAGCCTGGGAGCTGCATATCTCAACACTTCGTTTCTTTTTCCTAGATGAGATGGAATACTCTGGGACATAACATCACTTGAAAAATGCTTAAAACTATTCCTTCACCCAGAGGATTTATTTGAACTGATAATGATATGTTTTCTTTGTACACAGTTGCAGTAATATGCTTCTGCAATGCAGCAATCTCAGCTTTAGAGTGTTCTTGAAGCAAGAGCAGCCCAGCTTCAAACCTGTAAGTGTTTACCCTTGTTGGAATATTGTTTATCAATTCATCTCCATTATCACATGTATCTTTACTTTGGTTTCCTTGATAAATCAAACATGTTCTATTCCCAGACAGAAGAAGGATATCCCAATGTTTCTCTTGTGCACAGCACAGCTTGTAACATTACCACAACTCGAGCTTGTCATAAACATGGAATCTCTCAAACCACGGAGCAGAGCCGAGCCAAGATCAGAGCCACAGCAGCAGCCAATTCCGTATGCTCCAATTGCCAACTACTCAACATTTTCACTCCGCTAAATCTCTAACTCAAGAGCTTATTAAATGAAAAGCTTGTTGCAGCACAGGCATTAATGACCCCTCTTTTAAATACATTTGTGTTGCAAGGAAGCTTAATTAACATAATCCCTTTTCCAAAGCACCCCTTCAATTTAAATTTTGTGTTAAAGAATATCTTTCATTTTATTGTTCTATTATTGCATTAGGGAAAGATGCCTGATTTCATGGTAATTAAACAAACAGTGACATTTTAATGTACCTTGCAATACGGTACTGTTGTATATCACTCGTAAAGGTCCATAAGATTTTCCATAGATAAAAAGGACTGTTTAAAAAAAGAATGTAAGCAAAGATTTTAATCAAAGCTGAGTGATACTGAAATACTGGGGTTGAATGACCCTCTCTGTTTATGCTTTCAGCAGACGAAAACACTCAGATGAAAAGCATAAAGTGACATCTGAGCCATATATTTTTTGTCCACTTATCAGTGAAGTGGATATATAATATTTCTAACCAATTATCAAAATAAACAAATTTGTGACACTTCATGAAAACTCGTAACGTCAGAAAACCTATTTATTGATTATTATACCTGTCTTTGCTAAGATGTTGCTGATTTGTTGGGAAGTCCCCTTCTTCTCTCTACCTTATTTCAGGAAAGAGATCAGGAGTGGAGGCTGAAGTGGGGGGAAATGGAAATTAAGTATCTATGCCAAATAGAGATATCCTTCTCCAGAAGTCGAGACTAACAGAGGGACTTATTTTAGACATTTTGAATCAACTTCTTGGACTAGCTAATTTTCCACCAAGGACAGAAGAAACCACAATTACCTTCCCTGGGCCGAAGCTCTGTTTTCTGTAAGAACCCATCAAAGTACTTATACAGAAGACACCTCAACAGGCCTGAGTCTGGGACCAACATTTCTGTTTAACTTAGCACTAAAATACTTCGACATTTGCCACCTACATAAGGGAGAAGAGTCTTATTTTAATGACATACAAACCAGGGAAATCTTGGTAGTGTCTTCAGCGCAAGGAGAAAGGTACATATATCAGGCAGTGACAATAAAACTTTGATTACTTGGAAATCTCAAAGTAAACAGTACAGAGGCACAGGTATATTTAAGCTATATACCTGTAGGGCTTTATTAAAAAACTTTAAAGAAAATGTATGCAATTTTACTGCAATTTCCTTTTTATCCAGCACTCATTTCCAAACCTTTTGAAATATGCTATGTTCAATTAAATTCTTTACCATCTTGCTCCTTAAAATTAACTAGGACTGAATTTTCTCTGTGTTATGCCTGGCCCTACTTTTAATTATCCTCACTTAGAATGTTAGACACCATGCTGATTTCTGTCTAGAGGAAATGACCTAGAATCATTGGAAGCACATGAAGTTCATTTTAAGATGAAGCAATAACTTATATTAGAGGATGTAAAAGGTCTTAACCTCCAGTCCTTCAACATAATGCAGCAAAAAGCTCATGGTTTTTTTTAATTAAAAAAAAACATCTGCAATGCATTTTTCCCTCAAATTCACTTAATAGTCTTTAAAAACAACAGTCTTCCTGGCTAAATGGCTGTGCTTAAGCATACATGCAAGAAGCATCACCCAACTGGGCTGGCTGGCTTTGATGGTTGCTTGGGGTGTTAGGTTTCTGACTGCAGCCCCTGGGTTACAGTCATTCAACATGCTCCTGGAGCACAATATTTACCCCACTAATGTTTCATTTTTAAAATAAAAAAATAAAAACTTATCAATCTCTCACACATGCACAAGCCTTCCCTAGTATGAAGCCTTTCCAGAGCTTCATCTTGCTTGAAATTCATTGCTAAAAATGTCTGACAGTTTACCAAAGCACAGCTAGAGATTTGGTTAGCAGTTAGTTCATACAAATATGGTACCTGCCACTTAAAACACAGAAATAAATGGATGCTTCAGGAAATGGAGGCTGACTCGCATATCAATCTTGTCCAGTCATTATGGTCTAAGTAAAAGCTGAGTTAATTAGGCTTTCCATTAAGTGCACTCTTTCTGGAATTTACACAGTGGTGATCCTGACAGTGCTATAGCCTTTCCTAAAACAACAAAATTAATTTTACAGGCAGAAGAAATCGTATTTTGCCTTTGAATTATCAGGCCAGGGTGTTATAACACTGATTACTATTTAGGCAGATTAGTCAGCCTAAAGCACAGGGAGTGAACTTCAACCTTGCAAACAACATTGGTCTCCACTGAGAATGCCTACTGACAGCTCTGCAATGAGGAAATCTGAAGCAAGTTATCTTTGGAAGCACTGTAAAAAGACTCCAAGAGTGCCAGTTTTCAAACAACCTTAAAAGAGTAATACTTGCACCTTAATTTGGCCTTGCAAACATCTAACTAAACAGCACAGAAACAAGTTATCCCATGGGCTGCTGTGAGAAATGTCTCATTATCACAGAAGAAAAATTCCAGCATTTGACTAGCCAGAATTCCTGGCCCCATATCTCCTATCTCCTTAGTCCTTCTAATCTGGATCTCCCACTTGAGACCTCTGTTCCCCATCATTATGTTATCTTCCTACCATAGTCCTCCTGACTGCAAAGACTGTCTGCTGGAGCTGCAAAAAAGAAAGTTCTAGACATGTTGGGGTTTTTTCTGCTGCTCAGAATACAAAAGGAGATGGTCAAATGCCCGGACCTACTTCTGCCTCTCAAGGACTTCTTCAGCTTCCTCTGGGCCCCTTTGTACCTTGACCCAGATGCTGGTGGTAGCTCCTTGCTGTGCAGGTGTGTGACTACATTCCAAGCATGGGCCACCGTAAAATTGAACAGGCCAAACACGGTATCTTACCCACGACACATAATGGGCCCAAAAAAATTAGAGGATTTCACAATTCAGTTATAGGCCAGCCATAAAACAGTATCTCAGGATGGCCATTTCCAGCCATGGCAGAGATACATGAAACATGATGGTTTAGATTTTAAGGAGTCCATGCCCAGTTTTTATGAATTTGTCCTGCATTCAAAATTCTGAAGAGCCCATCAGGTACCACTGACTGCTGTGAATATTTCTTGTAATTTCTAACCAAACTCAGCTGATATAGCTACTACCAAACACCGCCTGTCAGTGCCAAACACTGTTTAGACTATTCTCCAAACTTTTCCAGACCTGCAAATTTCTCTCCATGTCTGCTGCAAGTGCCAGCTTTTTACCAAATTTCTTGCAGTCTTGACTGAAAAGGATTATATAAACAAGAAAAATCATTTCAAATTTCAAAAGAACAATTTATGTCCAGCTTGTGGTTTGGGCAAAGTTTCAGGTCAGCTCTTTATTTTACCTCCACTGGTTCCCACATTGCAGTTTACGATGGAAACCTGAACCAAGGAACGCTCTCAGAATGGCCACAGCCGGTCTGGACACATAGCGTTAAAAACCAGGCTCAGAGATTTGTTTGTTCAAGAGCACTGACCAAGGGCCTCTACCATGCGTTAAATACAAGTTATTTGAAAGCTAAATTGGGCTTAGTATTACCTTTTATGTTTTATGGGTTGTGGAAATTTTCCCCACTTAATTATCAAAGCGTTTTATGGTCTTCTACAATCCCCAGGAAAAAGGACAGAAGGGAAAGGTGGGGGAGGCAGCCTGATCCATCAAGGCATCTGGATGAAAGCCTGACCTCCAGAGCTCCTGGGGAATGGTAGAGTTTGTTAACGTCCCAAAGCAAGAGAGTGCCTGCCCTTCCCCAGGAGGGCTGGAGGCTTTGAAATTGGAAGCTGACACCCAACAGCTGTAGTCATTTGCGTGGCCATGAGAGTGTCGTGCCCTAGACAATGCACCAAATGCAGCGCCTCAGTGCTTGGAGAGGGTGGTCAAGGCTTGCTGTGATTACAGCTCCTACAACAAGCTGCTCCTTGGGTGGGTGATTATCAGGGAGAGCAGGAAAACAAGCATAGTGGCTGCTGTTCCTCACAGTGTCTGCTCACCTGGTGCAGACCAAGGAAACTGTCTTTTTTTATCAGCCCAACTGAATTGCTAAGCACTGAAGAGAAAAAAGCAATTTACAGCCCAAGTTTTTCCTTTAAATAACTGTGCCAAACAATTACAAAAGGCATCATTTCCTCACAGCTGAACTGAGGGTGCAGAGGACTGGCAGAGCCTCTAGACTCACCAGTAGCCAATGTCATGGTGGTGAAGTGAACCAGGCTCTACTGGAGGATCAGTCACTCCTTGGGAAATCTGCTTTCTACTTTGTGCCCTCCTTCACCCATTCCCTGCCTCTCCTGACTACTGCAATGGCAAAAAAAGACTCCTTTCTCTTGCATTTGTGCAGAGGCCAGCACCATGGGGCTACCAAACCCTCTGCTTACTAATACCACAAAATCAAATAATTGAAGAATAAATTCTTCCAAAAATAATCCAGATCACTCCTATCCAAGTGTATTCCAATGGGAATTCAATACCTAAGCTTCCTGGAAATCCTGCTAGGTGTTCAACTGGATATCATATAACTAAACTCCTTAAAAAATCCTGTGATCCTACTAGACAGTCCTTTGAAGATTTTGGCATTCAAGGGCAGAGACTATGAGAGATTTTACAGCAGGCCATAAACTAATTTCCAAGTTAATAAGGGAGCATCACATTTATTCAGACTGCTTCCTTCCTTGCTCTGCCTGATGAAGTTAAACACAGAGCACTGTAAATAATCAAGGCACGCTTGCCAGCATCCAACACTGGCCCAGATTTTCACAGGCTGTAGCAAGCTCTTCAATGAGCTTTCTAATGCTGTTAGATACCTTCCAACTCAACAGTTTGAAAAGTACAAGTTTGCCTAATCATGCTGATTTCTCCCACAAGCTGTCTGAGCAAACAATCGCTCAGACACGTGCACACATTGCTGGTGTTCATTCACGTATGACTGTGATACAGCATTTGTATTGCAGCCAGTTCAATGTCCAATGTACACAAAATAACAATTTTGCATCCATGGTATCAGATTTTATACATGTTAGAACACGGCCACAGGAAAGTGAAATTTTAGACCTTAGGTAAGTACTAGACAGTTGTAGATCAAGAAGAAAATCAAGAGCTTAATTATTACCCTCTGTACTCTCATTTCTCCATGTATGTCTGGATTATATCAGGGAGCTGTATTTTAAAACTTCTCTAGATATTTCAAAATAAATGTGGCATATATTCTGCATCCTCTCCCACCCTGGTTCAGTAGTCCAGGCCAATAAACCAAAGTAGTAGCAAGACATTTACATTTTGGCTTCACAACAAAATAGCCCATCTCTCTGTGAGATCCAAATAAATGAAGCAAGCAAGCAAGCAAAGATTTTCAAGGTGGCAAGTCATATAGAATGTGGCAGAGGTAGAAAAGCTGCACATGAAAGCAATTTTAAAGATTAATTTGAACATGAGGAATGGTATTTCTAATAAATTGTGCACGTAACAACTGAGCAAATTTTGGCAGAGGAGATCTTCAAAACACAAGCTACTTATATTCTCTGAAGTCTCAGTCTCTCCTTAGAAAGGGTATCTAATTTTTTTTACATCTGCCTACTTCCAGGCTGTCTTCCCACCTGCCTTCAGCCAGGAATAAGGGACAATTTCTAACAGGGCAAGAAAATAAAAGGATGATAGGAAAGGAAGGGGAAGAGTCAAATGCTTCTGGCAAGCAAAACCTTGGCAGCTAAAAATAAATAAAATCTGGGGAAATGAGAAATTACAATAGAACAGAGAGATGAGATAAATTTAAGTTTTTGAAGATGAAGAAAGGAATAGACATGCCAGGTACAGAGGTTACATTAAAAAAAAACCAGCCCTGGGAGATGGAGACTGTGGGTTTAGACAGGGGAACTCAGTCTGCAGCCCAAATCTACTCGAGTAGATATTCAGGTAGCAAAGTCCCAAATCAAAATTTCTAGGTAATAAAGCTGAGCCACATACCAGATTCAGGTCAAACATAAACATGTATTTTTGCTAAATAGTATCAAAAATGTTCTGGAATAAATTAAAAGACAAAGTAGCTACAAGTCTGTCTACAAGTAGGTAGAAAAAACACACTTTTCTTCTGCTCATAAAAGTTTTGCAGTCTTTTGATTAGTCTTCTGTGGAAGAAAGTAATTTCAGTTAAAAGTTAATAACTTCTCATATATAATATGCTACAATCTGCTTGCACTGAAATTTATGGCTATCTTACCTTTGCAACCTTGGCAAAAGGTATCTACCTGCAGTTTGGAGATATGCATCTTCTAATAATTCCTTAATTGTTGGTCCATTTTATGCACAATCCAAACAGCTGAATTTTTAGTATCAAGGACAAACCATTATATTGTCCATTGTCCCCTGTGTTTCTATGTAGTTATTGATAACTTTGTGTATCGTGAAGAAATATTTGCTTCTGACTTTCAGATTTTTAAAACATTTTCTTTAATAGAGATAGGTTTGGGGGGTTTTTTTGTATACAGTCAGTTCCTGCTAGGCAAGGCATGGTAAGCATCACCTGTTGATAGTCTTGTCTTGAAAAACATTAGCAGGAAGGCCACTGCTACATAAATATTAGTTCACTACTGCTGTCCAGCTAAGGGCAGAATAACTTATACTCTCTCCTCTTTAAAGTCTCACTCAGATTCTTATTACTGACATAAAAATATTTTTGCTCCAGCTGAAACTCTACAACCACCTCCATGACTCTGACTACCACCAGCCGTTCACCACTTCTGTATTTTCATTCGTGAGGGATGTTCACAAAGTATCTTTCTTTTCAGTTTACCTCCACACAATTTACTCTGCTTGCAGTCCCACTGCAGCTCTTCATAATTTGTTAGGAGGAAGCACAGGACGATGAAATGGTCAGTCATGGCAAACAGAGAGGCAAGTCATGTAGTAATAACAATACACCTGATAACCAGAGCCACACCAGTGAGGGGAAATACAGCTTGCTGGCTGCAAGGGTGCTGTTGCTGTTTCCTTAGTCCAGTTGAAAGACCCCAGTCACCTACCTCTTTGTAAGGGTTCCAGGTACAGTGTTCAAGCACGGACTACAACAGACAACAGATACAAACCACAGCAAAAGGATGAAGGGAAGGAAAAGAGCAGCCATGCAGCATCTCCACAGTAGCAGGTGGGGTACTGCCCTTTTCAATCAAATATCAGTAACCCTCTACAAATGCAGAATATACATATGTATACACAGAGCAATGCATACTTTGAGCTCCCATATATCTGCAAAAAACTGAATAAACAGCACCAGTGGAAAGCCATAAGATTGTCACCTGGATAAGTTGCATAAATCTAGTATTTCAGATAGCTGAAAATAGACTTTGGCTGTTTGATTCAACCATAAATCAGGATCCCTGTTAATCTGGATTTAGAGTGGCTTTCCTGTGCAGTTTTGAGAGTCTCAAAGGAATATACTGTTCACTGATTTATGTACCAGTCTTGCTGAAAAGTTGATTTACCTTTGCTTTCTGCAAACAGTGAATTGCAGCTCACTGGTTTCTCTGAATATGCAAAGCCTGTACTGTATATAAAGGTGGGAGAGTTTGACAGCTTGCAGCTAAGTAAATCACACTGATCCCAGTGTTTGCCTTGAGATTTACAGTGCATGCTATAATTTATGCCCCAATGCCAACCCACAAAATACAGCCAGATAAGAAAGATGCATACATTGGAACTTCTTTCATTTATCCATTATCTCAAAATCACTCTACCTAACAAATTCCACTCTGAAAAATATTACCAATGACGTCTGGAAATGTTTTCAAAATTAATTTGACAACAGTCTCGACCAGGATATTTTAGCCCTTTGAACAAAGATGTTGCTTCAAGAAGTTTCCATTAGATTTCCAGCAAAGCTTGCTTACTTTAACATGAGCCACTGCATACATTCTGAATTAAAAGGGCCACAGCAGCAAGCATAAGTTTCAGAGCCATTCTTTTCTAAAACCAAAAGATTCAGGCTAACCATAAGCATCTCTACTCCGGGGGAAAAAAAACCAAACCACAACGAAACAAAACAAACAAACTAACCAGCAGAGAACTGCAGAACTCACATTATTATTTGTGCAGTCAGCATCCTCCATAACTGTGGTTCCTGTACATATGATAAGAATACTGTAATATTTATTTACTTGCACATGATAAAACACAAAACTGTGATCAGTTACAACATTTTAACAGCTGTTTCAGGACAACACATTTTCTCAAAGTCATTTAGCCAGACCATTCATCACGTTTAATATACGCAAATCCAGATTTTTGCCTACAGTGGTGACCCAGCTGTCACCATATTGCAGATATCGAGACAGCAGATATTTTTCTTTCTGCTGCTGTTTAATTCGGCAAACTATAGCTTGACACATTCTTTATAAGGACTTTTCCCGCTTATGGCAAAAATTGTGCACCTCATTGGCCAGCTGAATAATGAGGAAAGATTATCTCCTTCGTAGAAAATTATGCCGCCAGTGTCACTGTATGAAGACAGCATAATTTATAACTCCTTCTCTCCTTCCTCCCTTCATTTTGGCCTGGACACTGGGTCTCATATCAAATTTCAAGCCATTTTTCATTTTAGGAGCTAATCTGTTTAGTTACTGGAGTGGAATGACAGAACACACCTGTGATCAAAGGGGAAGGTAGATGAAAAAAACCTCTCCCGAGTTCATGTACATCCATTACCCTGACCTTGTAACACAGTGCTTCATATAGGTTTGGTCAATTATTAGACATTTGACAGTTATTTACAGCACAAAGAAACTATTGAGCAAGTTTGGCATGCATTTTGTTCTTTATTAATTTAAACTGTCTCAAGTAATGACTCGAGAGAGGTCAAATATCTCTTAATAAAAAAAAAAAGAAAACATTCTTCCTCTATAAATGAGCATATTCATGGCGACAAAATGCAGAAATCATCCTTCTTTAAGAAGGAGCAAGACCACCTTCTGCTACCCAAATCAAGAGAGTATCAGGACCTTCTTTAGTGAAGAAATCCCAGATTCAAGACCTGGCTTAAACTCATTAAGTGTTTTCAAACCCAGATTAGGCTAATTCAGGGTGTTCCCCCAGGAGCAGTTTTAAGTGCCTCTTTTGTTCCAGTGGGGAACAAAGAAAACTAAATTTTGTGTGCTGTAGTTTCCCCATCAAGATGGAACTTTTCTCACCCAGTCACTTTTAATTATCTTCACTTGCACCAGGAGAGCATTGACACATGATGGGATTGTAAGGATTATGAGACAAAGCTAAGGGCCATGATCCCAGCTCTGCAAGGAGGGACGAGGCTGCTGGCATCACACTTTAATGAATGTTTCCCTTACAGCTCATGTATCTCTAAACCAGCCTTAGCATTCCTTTTTTT
>VZRZ01006723.1:292703-346557 GCA_013398175.1 Climacteris rufus | reverse complement strand
TAAGCACTGTCTTAACCAGGGGGCATGCCCAAACTAGGAAACAGAGGAAAAATGGTGTAGAAGGAGGAATCACATCTGAGCAGACTGTGAAGAACTTGCTTATCAGTTCATCTCTGATTCTGTCCTCTGTCTAATACCCAGGTCATGTTCCCCTTAATGGTTTTCTGAATCAGTAGAAAACAATAAATAATGAAGGAACAAAGCCAATTCTAGCTGCTTATTTGCTTCCTTCTCTCATTCAGCTGGGGGTTGGAACTAGATGGTGTTTAGGGCCCCTTTCAACACAAACCTGTGATTTTATGACTCATTTGAAATAATAAATTATTATACCATTATATTATATTATACCATCTTCCATTGCTACAGAGACAACTACCATGGAGCAGAGGGTATGGTGAATTTAGCAATTGTCAAAAGTTTGGTAAATTCTTTCAAGGGAGACAAATGTGCAGTCTGCTTATGTGACCCACTACAACAACCAGAACAACAATAAAAATCACAGAAATAAAAATGAGGAACTGCCTCCTTTCCTCCTTTCCATCCACCCCATTGAAATATTTCCCATGGCTGAGTAATGTAAAACTCATGTAGAGCACAAAGAATTTAGAAAACTGCCTCTAGATTAAAAAAAACAAAAGAAGAAATAAAATTCAATATCACTTTTCCATCAGCTTTAATGAAGCACATTAAATATACGAAGTATCTGTCCAGAAGAAGAAGAAAAGTGCAAACATGTTATTTTGAATTTGTTGATTTTCTTGGAAAACCTTGAATTGTTACAAGACACCTTTTCATTGTTTCATAGATAATGGAACCATTTTCTCACCTTTTGATAAGCTTTCCCCCCACTGGTATATGAGTCCCCATCTTTCTTCCCCTGAAGGGTGAACATTAAAACTCATTCATCATTTCCTCTATAGGTTTCTAAAACGAGGTGTGAGAAATTTCAGACACATTCATCGCAAAATCATTCTACCATCTTTATAAGGATAAAACATGACCTTCCAAATGCCATCCTATCCCAGTTGCATGAGACACTGGCAACCAGCACAAAAATGAACAATATGCAAGCCAAATAAAATGGCACTCCCAGAAGTAAGCAACGTTCATTTGCTCAAAGGCAAACTCATCTCATTCTTGGAAACAGCTACTACTCTAATGCTAAGGATAAGGTGGGTGTGTTCAATTACCCTCCAATATGCCAAAGGAATATATGCTCTGAAATAGCTTGGAGAGCACCAGCATAGAGGTACTGGACAGCATCCAAAATTCTCAGTTGCCCTCTCTCAACTGATCTGGTGTGCAATGATGCCCAAGTGCCGCACAACTGGTACTGTTCATATTCAGGACTGGATTCTGCCCCAAGCAAACCCTGGGGACTCCATGGCTTGACAGAGAAGTGGAAAACATGAACTTCTGTCTGCCTTTTTTTGTGAGCTAGAAAAAATTCTCTGAACATCCCCTTAGCAGTAAGATCAATGCATTTTGCAGACGGCCTTTTGCAATTGCAGAGGTGTCTGTGAACTGATAGCAGTTTATGTAAAACGAATAATTTGCATAGTTTGAAAGCATATTAATAAAATCTCTGCAAGAAAAAATAGAGAAACAAATGAAAAAAAAAGAAGTTTTGTTGTGGAAACAGTTTTATTAACTGATTTCTATTTCCACATGCTCTTCTATCTACTTCTAGATAAAATCTGAAAAAAATAGCATGACTGGTTATTCTTTCAATACCTCCACCTTGTTCATAGCTAGGAAGTTTAGTCAAACAACTGAGCACTTCTGAATGCGTGGAAAGAACTGTTGAGCTCTCATCTCAGATTTTCCTGGGAAAAAAATCCCAGTTTGTTAAACTCAAATTTATCCGTTTCAAGTTTGAAATTTACCCATTTCAAGAGTAGCAGGTGTTTAAGTGTGAAAAGTTGCAAAGTGAAAAAGGGGAGAAGAGAAGCCACTTAAGTTAATTCTTCAGCAGGCATCATACCCCACTTACTCTCAAGTGCCATGAATCACCCACAGACCCTGTAATTACAGAACCAAACAGCATGGAGATGATAAACAAAGATCTACACCAAAAGGTGTAATAGTCTCCTCACTATACCTAAAGTTTTCCACCCAGAGTGGATTGAACCAGAAGCCAGAGAAGGACCATTATGCCCAAGGCACTTCATCTTTTGCTAAATGCTGGGTTTGGTTTTAACAAATAGGCATATTCCAGCAATACGTTTTCACAAGGAAAATTCCCAACAACCTATTCTTAGAAAAGAGCCAGCCTCCAGATCAGAGACCTAGATTAAATAATTTGAAGACATTTCCAAGAAACATCTGTTTGTTCCACATGAGTTTCTAAGTCGTTCCTCAGCTACTCCTTCTTAATCTTCCATAGTTCTGGGTTTTTTGCTTTTTTTTTCCTAATGAGCTAGAAAAATCCCTATCTCTTTAAATAGAAAAGGATCACAAGGAAAAAGATACCTAATGGCATAAAGGATTACTTTCTTACAGCAACACAAAGACTACAAAGACTAAAAAACACTATAAAACAGGCTTGCTGATGGAAGGGCTGTAAATGAGAAGACATGCAACTCACCTCACTGCTTGTTTTGAGTCCAGAAAGTAGAAACATTCAAATTACTAATGCTGGCACTATTCATAAGCACTAAAACCCTGCAGCACTACCTGTAGAGAGACTTGAGCTTGTCCTGCTTGTAATCCCAAGCTGACAAGAAGCCCACAGCTGTGGTTAGTAGGGCACCAAGCCCAAGCTAATAAAGCTCAGCTGAGAGCAGGGTATGTTAGTTTAGGCCTGGTGCCACACTGATTTGCTAGATGGTTTCAGTCAGCTCAGAGCAAAGACAGAACATGCTCTCTCCTTGCGAGAGATCACGTAGCTACCGCTTTAGACAGATACAGAAACAGGACACAGGAGCTCGAAGTCTTCAGGTTTTTTGGACATACAATAATTAGGAAGGCCTCTTCAGGCAAACATGCTTAGTTCTGCCCATCAGTGGGTTATGCTCAGTCCAAGTTCACCTCCTGGACCCAGCTGATGCTTCTTCCCATGGAAATATGTCCCAGTAGAAAACTACAAATGCTGAAGCCAGACAAAGGTTTGGGGGTAAGAAAAAATCCAAAATATTTCAGGCATGCATTTCACATAAATTATTCACTATTTCAGGTAGCTGAAAAAATCCATAAAAATAAAGAGAAATCAGCGAGGTAAAGCCACTAGTGGGTCTCATGAGATCCTTGTATGGTAGGTTCAGATGTGCTCATGCTCTGAAATGTTACATGTCATGATGTAATGTGGCGTTATGATATGCTCGTGACATGTTTACAGCTGACTGCTCTAATACAGCGTTTCAGAGGAGAGAGGGCTGCAGCGGCGATGAGGAATGGAAACTGAGAAAACACCTCTCATCATTCACCCTTTGGAGGTTAATACCACTGGTCTGAAGTACTCAACTCTAGTTTGAAAAAATTATTATCCTGCCGTGTTTTTGATAGGATTAAGAGCTGCCTCCAAGCTGTCATGATACTACTTCACAATCTAAATTGCTGTTGCTCTTCTGAAATCTTGTTAGATTTCAGAAATTTTCTCAGACAGAAGCTTGCAAAACACTAGACATATAAAAATTGATACCAGTATCTAAATTATTATTATTGTCTGCTGTGGATAACTTTCATCTCTGGCATTCTGACTTATGGACTCTGGGAAACACAGGACCTTTCATAATTTTCTTCCAAAAGGGAATTAACAGTAAGGGATTATAATGTCTGTAAATTAACACAACCACTCACATTTCACTGCCAAGGAATGAGGCTGTCTCATTCTTTACTGTCAAGTCTCTCACAGCTCTCATCCGTGGAAGAAGAGCAAAGTGAAAGTGCCAAGACTCACTGGATCTCTGAAGCAGTTGTCGAGTGAGCAGGTGTGCTGGTCTCCAAATTGATGCACATCAAGCTGTCTGCTGACATCTACAAAATAGTCTGAGAGTCGTGAAGCTGCATCCATCAAACCAGCTGCAGGCAAAAAATGCTCCTTTCTCAGTGATCTTACTTTGCATAACTACAACATCCACATTTGCAGACTAATTCCTACTGCAGGCACAAGGCATGAAAAATATATACAGAGAAGTGCACCGGATGTGTGACTACACAACCAAAGTGGGATGTGGGAGCTGGGATCACCCTCCATATGTCCTCTCCTCAGTAAAGTGCAAAATATAACCACACAAGTGTTCCCCATACCTGCAGTGTTGCAGGAAAAAAATATTGCGTGCACACAACAGGTGTTAAATATATATATATATATATATATAATCATTTATTGTCACAGCATGTGAATGCAGTGTGAGATTTAGAAACAATCTCAGAATGAATTCCCAAAGCCATTAACTGTCAAACTCTTCACACCTGCCAAGTCCAGAACCCAAAACTAATTCATAAGCATTCAGCAATTCCCTCTTCCCCTGGGGACTTAGTGTTATTTTAGCATCAACTTCACTGCCTGCATGAGTATGATTGAGATCAATCTGTCTGATTCTCACAAAAACCTTGGTAAAGAAGGGACACAGACCTCTTTTCTGGCATCAATCAAATGTCAAGAATGAGATTTCTGTGGCATTTACACAGTGCCACAGATTGAGAGATATTCATTGGATCTGAAAAGCAAAGGCTTTCTCCATATTTTTCTAAATTCACTAAGGTAAAAGTATGTTTGCTCCACCCAAAGCTGGAGTGACAGCCTTGTGCTGGACTTTGCTTGCATGCATTCTTCCCATGCCATACACCTGACTAATAAAAACAAGTTGGCCTTAACTCTGGTCTCATATACGCTGTTTTCACTGGATAGAGTTATACTAGTCAAGACTTCTATCACTGTCAAGTGAAAGAAAAATGGATTCCATCTCCATTTTTCATATTTGAAAGAAGGGTGAAGGAAAGTGAGTCAGTTGAAAAACACCAAAAGCTTCAGATCAAGGTCTAACCTGATAATTAAGGCCAGTTCTAAAAAGATTAAAACAAAACAATAAACAAAAAACCAGCAGATAGCTATACATTTCTTCTTTAAGGTCTGATGGTACTAATCCTCCTCATGAGTAAATGAAAAAAAAAATCTGTGAAAATTCCATTTTACACCATTTTACTTTGGCAAAGTTCATACCTTCCTTTCGTCCACCTTTCCCCTTTGCAAATTGTGAACTTGAAAATTTTGTTATAGAAAATAGGTTAAAAAGAACTTGTTCTACAAGGTGTTACATTAGTCCTGAACTAAAGTCTTTTTAATTGTAGAGTGAATATCTTTATTAAAAAAAGAATATCCACAAACATACAAGTTCTTAGTAAGAGAGACCAATTTTCAAATTTGTCTACAATTCTGAAAGAAAAAATCTGAAGTGTGGAGACATTTACTCCTTTGTAAACCTTTTTAATAGTCCTTAATATCCATGTACTTTCTTCTACTAATTACGATACAGACAATTCCATTTTCACAGTCCTCTTTCTGTTCTGATATTTACAAGGAGCTAGAGGACTGATTTTATATACTGCAGATCCGAAAATTGCTTTTGGACTTAACACAGTCATTTAAATGCCAAGTTTTTTAAAGGCCTCACAAATGTCTTGGATTTGTAGTTCATGAAAAGTTTCATTCTTTGAAAGAGTCTCTGAACAATCTTGCCAGGGAAGTGGTGGTAAAATGATTTTAGCACTTCTGTGAAAACTGTAGCACAGAAGATTAGAGATTATAATACACAGAAGGCCTTAGAGCGTACATTAGATATTAACAACACTTGAAAGCTTAACTAGAAGCTGGTCAAAGAAAACCAAACACAAATCCCTCTTTTCTTTTCCTTTCCCACACAGTTCAATCGTTTCACATACACAAAACATAAACAAAATAAGAATGAAAATACTTAGTTCCAGAGTGGCTGTTGTGTTGCCTCAAAGAAGATTAAGTCAGTCTGGTTAACATCACTCATATGACAGAATAATGACTTCGGGCTACAGAACTAGAAATGTCATGAGGCTCTGCCATGGCATATCCTAGACTTTGAAATCATTCCTTGCTTCAGAATCGGGGTACAGTATTTCCTTGGGAAACACGATACTTCATGCTGCATTGTTTCTTAATTAGAGACCAAATTTTTGTCACCTTTTTTTTTTAAAGCCAGTTTTTGTACGTATTTTTCAGCTGACCACTGGGCAAGCCTACAACTTCAATAGTTGAATTTCCATCGTTTTTGAAGACAACACTTCATATCAGTGGGTAGGATTAAGTAATGAATTCTCTGTGCAGCAGGCATCAGCCTGTGCCTTGAAATGCTTAATCAATATGTTGTGATATATGTAAAAAGTGGGGAATGAACAAGCCAGCACTGACATGTGATTTGTTTATTTACAGCTTGGTCCAGGCTAGAGCAGACTAACCATAGAATTCCAGAATCATTAAGGTTGGAAAAGAATTCTAAGATCATGGAGTCCATCTGTCAACGCAGCACCACCACGTTCACCACTAAACCTTGTTCCGAAGTGCCGTATCCACATGCCTTTTGAATACTTCCAGAAATGAAGACTCCATCACTTCCCTGGGTACCCTGTTTCAATCCCTGACCACCCTTTGGGTGAAAAATTTTTTTCCCAAAATCCAATCTGAAAGTCCCCCAGCAAGACTCGAGTCCATTTCCTCTGATCCTGTGACTTGCTACCTGGGAGAAGAGGCCAACCCTCACCTGGCTGCAGGCTCCTTTCGGGGAGTTGTAGAGAGCAACGAGGTCAGCCCTGAGCCTTTTTTTCTGCAGGATAAACACCTTCAACTCCCTCAGCCACTCCTCACAGGACTTGTGTTCCAGACCCTTCACCAGCTCTGTTGACCTTCTCTGGACACACTCCAGTCCCTCTATGTTTTGTAGTGAAGGGCCCAAAACTGAACACAGGATACGAGGTGCAGCCTCATTAGTGCCAAGTATAGGGTCACAACCTCTTCCCTAGTCCTGTTGGCCACACTATTGTCTGATACAAGCAAGGATGTCATTTCTTGACTAAGCAGTTGAGAAAACCAGAAACATAATGGCAAAGTCAAATGCAAAACAGAAAAAACACCCTTTTGAAAAGGAAAAGGTTAAATACAACCTGGTCTTGGCAGCATCTTGACAACCATTTCAGTTAAAAGAGGGAGTGTGAGACATGGCAGGACATTTGGAGAAAGCTTTTTGTCCGGTGACAGCCAAGAGTGATGGAAATGTTGAAGACTAACCACCTCAGCAAGGAAGTTGCAGGATAGAGGCAGGTTTAGCCAAGAGGCAGAGCTTCTCCTGTCAAATAAGTTTGTAAAGCCTGTAATCACTAACATTAGAAAGATGATGGGTAGTCTGGGATTTGATGGAAGTATATAGAATATGGCATGGAGAGGACTGGATGGGGCCTTTCTTCATTCTGTCCTGGGCTCTGCAGTCAGTGCAATAAAGCACAGCTGAATATCCAGTGCAGCCAAACACAGTACTTCTCCATAAAGCACTGGATTAAGATGAGGAGCACCCTGTCCCAAGAGATGGAGGTGCTGAGGCATAATTAGGATTCAAATCCTGTGATATGAAAAATGTGCAGTTATCATTAATAGCAATACTTTTGGAAGAGAGGGTGCACCCTACTCTTTCAAGTACACACCAATTGTTAGATTCTGCAGTTAAAACTATGCACAGGCAAGATCAGACTAGCTGCTTGCTGCAAAGTTCATGAACCTCCTTCAGGATCCAGCTGGTGAGTTTGCAAATGCAAAGCCTGAAAAAGCAAAGTGTGCTGAAACTATTTTCTCATTGCAGCAGGAGGTATAGGAAGATCCTGTGAAACAAAATCAATTTAAAAAAGAAAGCAACTCAAACTCCCACAGTTCTGCTTGAGCTATGTGTTTTTCTGATCTTTTAGTCAGCCTCTCTTTTTAATTTTCCCCAGTGCTCTGAGGTGCATAATTTAGTATTTCAAATTCATTGCCTTTCTCATCTACATTTATCAGGCACTTTGAAGCCAGACATAGTGACACCTTTTCAAAATTACTTGGACAAAAACAAATGCCTGCATTTTTTTGCTATGCATATGAAAATTTATAAGAGCAAATCATTCGCTGTGCTTTAAAAATTACCTAGAAGTACATTTGGCAAAAAAAAAAGCATTTCTGTGTGTCTGAGAAATAAACTCAGAGAGAAAATCAATTCTTTTAATAAACCATCTTTAGAGAATTTAGCAAGGGCTACTTTGTGTGCCCAAATTCTTTAGAAACCATTTATCCAAGCAATAGTTGAAAATAATTATCCAACCACATGCTTACAAAGAAAGGCAAGATTTGTAAGGCAGATAGTATCTTTGAAGTCCATATAGATGGAGAAAGCAGATAGGCTTTCAGGCATACAAGCCTTTCCCCAGCTCATTTTTTCTCTCAGCTTTATAAGCTGGTGTAATAAAATAAACCATTTACATTCCAAAACTATCACAGCTACAACGCTGATACCAATACTCACAAAGCTGAAGACTGCAAAGGCACACTGCATATGGATGTAAGATGTCAGCTGAAAACTCTAGTTAGTGGTGAGCAAAAAAACCCCATAGTTTTACCAGCAAATATTTCTACAAAAGTGTGTGTTGAAGTTCTACCTTAAAGATCTTCTTGGTGAGAATGAAAACCTGACAGGGTTTTTTAGTTTTGTTTCTTTTTTTTTTTTTGACTGTTAATGTTAATAGGAATGTCCTGTTCAAAGAATTTCAATGCCAAGGAAAAAAAAAAGCCAGGCACAGGAGCGACGGGATGCTGTAGATTCCTCACAGTTATAAACGAAATACCGGAAAACACATCTGGGAGCCACATTGCTGAAGGCTGAACAAAATGAAGCTAATGATCTGAGAGCCAACACAGCACTGGGACTGAAGGCAGATCGAGCCCTGAATATGCAGTAGACCAGAAATGTGAAGCATCATGAAGCATCATCTCGCCATCTGCAGCTGAGAGATTCCAAATTTGCCAGAACTGTTTTCAATATAAATGTATCTGATCTTGTTTACTTCTACCAGACATGCAATGAAGGGAGACAGCAAAATGCTGGAGAAAATTGTAGCTTTGCTTCTCAATATTCATTTGTGCCTTTTCTGACTTAATGCTGAAATAGCAGTGCTACTTGTGTGCCTGCCTCACTCTTCCCATCAGAGGAAATAATTACAGGTAACAGGACCTGCTCAATAGCAACCTTCAAACTCTTGGGAAAGTCTGTTACACATGGAGATGTTACAATTCCTACATTTGAGGGATCAAGGATCCTTTGTGTAGGTATGTTTGGAGAACAAAACCTAACTGACTGCTTGGAAGTGTCACTCAAGAGTTTTCTTCCTCCACTGTGGATTGCAGAAGGGCTGCTGCTCACTGTGATGCTTATCCACATGTGCACAACTGATGTCAGTGATGGAAGAAATCATCCCTCATTTGTTCTTGGAAAGTGTCTTATAGTAAGTGTAAGCATTTTCCGCTACACAGGGTACTTATTCAGACCTTTTTTTAAAGACCCTCTAAGTTTGATTGTTCATTTCATCTATGGTCTGTTCTTCCTCAAATCTCCATATCACTCTTCTCATATGTGAACAGACCCATGAGAGGAAGACACTGAAATGGATCCTGGCTTCAGCTTGGCTGCACCCTTTGCACTGATCTCCCTCACAGTTAGACTTACACAGCTGTGCCTGCTTGCTGCATTTCCAAGGTCTCACAAAGAACTGCAGATCCACTGCCTGCTTCATTCCAGCAGACAACCAAGGTCACCAGTTGGCTGTCCTCAGTGCCACAGGGTGGACATCATCTGGTTAGGGAAGTAGCTCATTCTGCTATTGTTGCTATCTCAAAAGGGCAGCTGCCATCCCTCATCCTGCAAGGAGATGAGCCCTCACAGTGCTCCATGTCTCACTGAGAGAAGATGGCAGCTCTTCCCGTGGTCACAGTGTGCCACGTCTTCCTTGTGCTTTCCAAGGAAATCTCCAGGCAGGAGACCAGAGCTTGCTTTGCACTGCTGCCTGCAGACTCAATCTGGAAGCCGTCTGTCCGTCCGGCACACGCAGCACCACCGGAGCAGCACCGTCCATCAGCAACTGGCTCTCACAAGAAGCTGCCAGCTACTGTAAGCCTTAAAATAAGTGGAGGCTCCTTACACAAAACAAAGCACATCAAACTGTGGAGCGAAGCCCACGTACATCTACAGTTATCAATTAATTAATGGGAAAATCATTTAGCAAAGATTGTGGACAGGATGGTAAAAACAACGGAGCAGAGACAGAGGTGTTGTACTGGTTGACTGCCACCAGGTACCAAGACAATTTTGTCAGTGGCTATTCTGTCTGCAAAGCTGTTGGTTTTGTTTTATTGAGCTTTTTTTCCTTTTTGAAGTTCCTTGTGGAAGCAACAAGTCCATAGAGCAAGGCCTCTCATTTTGTTGTGCAGCCTTCCAGAACAATGAGGCTCCATGAACTACATCACTGAAAAAAAACAAATAGCTTTAATTAAAAAAAGATTGGTTTATAGTTTTTTATTTAAAAAAAAAAAGTAATTGCCACTCCCAAGATACTTCAATCAGCGCTGCAGAAATGTAGACAAATTAGAAGCCATGAGAAACCAAAGAAAATGCGAAGTAGTTGAAAAGGGGGTTCAGCTGGAGAAAAAAAATGGAAAGGAGTAGCTGTTGTGTGTACACTTTAGCTGAGCAATGACTGAGGCCATATGTTAACTGGCTACAAGCATCTGTTAGAAATAAACAGCTAGCAGAGGAATAACAAGTTAGGATAGTAAAAGAGCAGCAGTTAGAAATAATGACAACCCTAAGAAAGGCAATATTTAGACTAAACCTCAGTTTTTTCTTCCATAACGGGTCCTACGAAGTGGAATGTTCCCAGGGACCTGCGTAGAAATACTTTTGCATAATATACACAATTTTATCCCCTCCCAGTTTAAAGTCAGTCATTATGGAAGACACAATCTTGCACTGTTAATCTCAGAAACCAAAGAGTTTCTATCTGTAAGCATCATATTCCAGATAAAGGGCCTGTTGGCTGCAGGGAGTGTTATTCATAGAAGAAATCACTTCAAAAAATTATCTGCTGCTTATGTAAAATAAAACCAAAAACAAGCAAGTGGGAAAAAAAAACCAAGAACTGGCCTGTTTATCAAATGGCTAAAGTTGAAGTAATTTTGTACATTTTCTGTTCTCTTTTTTAGTGCACAGTCCTTCTGCTTTTGGGGTTTTTTTAACAAAATTAAAACTACAGACCACTGTACCCCAATGCCATGATATTTTAGTAACAACATTGATCTGTCTGAAAATTTTCCAGTGTCTCAGGACCCTTGAGCTGGTATCTCTTCTGTAATTAGTTAAGTAAAAACCAGGTGTGTATTCTCCTGGGTCATCTCAGTGGATGTATATTTAGGAATGACAATTTCTGGATGATATTCAAACATTCCTCTGGATCCATGTCATCTTGGCAAACAGTTTTAGATGCACATACTGACCTGTATCTCTTCATCTGCTCTGTGTTTTGCTCAGCCCTGTAACCACAGCCAGTATGTGGATTTCATCACGCAGAGGTGCCAAGTCTCTGCAGAATTAAAAAAGAAGAAAAGTGTGTGACTCATCTTGAAGAAGACCAGATGTAATGTTCCCATTACCTGTTACAGTGAACACATTACCATCTCAAAACTATCCTGATTTTTAGGGCTTGCACTGACAGCTTCATAGCCTTACAGTACCATTTGGAAGAATTGCTCCCAAAAAAGGTCTTTTCTCCAATGGTGGATACACAGGGAAGCAGCCTGAGCAGGTTTCAGCTTGAGCCCACCTCTTAAGTTTATTCTTCAACATCTTCATTATGGTGATATTCTTCAAAGGAAATCTTCATGACTTTGTGAAGCTAAAGCAAAATTCTTAAAAATAAACCAAATTGTTAAACATTATAGCAGTTCTACAATGTGCTACTCAGCTCCCCAAAGCACACAGAGACACAGAGAACTAACCCAAGCCTCTCTCCATAGTTACACTTATGTTCAGCTTATATTTAGGCTCAGGAGTAGGGTTGACTGTTCAAGTTGAGTGCTAATGCGGTTTATATGTCTCCCTGTCTTTAAAAATATCCTTCCTCTTTCCTCTGCACTCACGCAGAAGCTTCTCATACTGCCTCTGATGTGCCCAATTTGATAAAACTTACTGATGACAATACTAAGGAATGTGTGATGAATCCCTTCCATGAGACCATCTTTTATGTAAGCTTACATTTTCCCTTTCCCTTGGCTTGAAAATATAAAACATAGGATACCACCCTTCAGCAGTTACAGGCAAACCATCTGCTCCCCAAAACACAGCAGTTGAAGGTTTCAGTCATTTAAGAACTGCTGATAGTTTATTCATAGCTTCTTTCAAAACAAATACCCATAAGGAAAAAGGAAAAAAAGAGAACTGTGTCTACTAAGTAATATACGTGTATTTCTTACATGATCTAACATCCCATAAAGCTGACTTCAGTGACTTACTCAAGGAAAAACAAATTAAAATGAAGGACTTAGACAAGTAGTGCAGAAACCCTTTAATCTGTAAGAAATGAAGCTGACAATACATTCAAAGCCTTCCACCAGTATTTATGAAATTATCATCTGATCTGTTTCACAGACTGAAATCGCAGATTCAAGGTATGTGAGCTGGTAAGCTTTGCATATTATTTAGCCTGAAATATGGTTTCTTTTTGTACCATTACATCTTTACAATAAACCAAAGATATCCATTTTCTATGAGTTTGTGGGCACACTTCAAAGTGCCCTTGCCTGGCACATAGCAAATCTCTACTTTTTTTGTATTCATGTTTAACCACTGCTGAGTCCAGGGCCACCAGCTTGTTGCTAGGCTGAGATCATAGAAATATTGCAGCTCACATCAAAGCTGTCCAGAAGCATGAGACAATCTACACAATGACCTCATGTAAGAGAGGGTGTGAGTTCAACAAGCTGAATCTGATGCCTTTACACAGAGAGCCAGGCCATCTGAGCAGGGATTTCAGCATCCCACCTTGCTGCTGCTTACAACAGCATGACTTACTGAAAAAAAAAAAAAAAAAGTAAAATAATCTTTTTCATCTATAATGTCTACTAAAAAAACAGACAGGACTAGAACCAAAGACTCATAGAATCATTCGGGTTGGAAAAGACGTTTTAGATTCTTGAGTCTGAAGGCATATAGTTTATGCCTTATAGATACCCAAAGTGACACCAAAAGTTTTCTAAGCTTAAACCACATGTATCACCTGGAGAAAAAAAAGTGCATTTGGAGGATGAATAAGCCAGAGATAAGAGAAAAAACACTGGCATTTTCCTTAGCCATTTTATTTTGTGACATTCATAATATGTGATTAGTATAGAACAGTCTGTTGCTGGCTCTGCCAAATCATTTGGGGGCTGAAAGATACTGGATAGTGTCTGAGAGGGATGCAAGCTCCCCCAAACTTCTATTAGCATCAATGGTTGGGTCAGGGAGACTGGTAGAAGGGCACAGAGAGCAGTAATTGCCAGGTAAGCCCTGTTGCTGGTGAGGAAAAATTCCTTCTCTGTAAAAGCTGTCCCCAGGGATACATTTGAACAGCAGATAAATATTCTGTTGTGGCTCAGGTCAAAAGGAGTTTCTGTTCCCCTAAAACCTCTGGTATGTTCTGGTGGAGGAATTTCAAGTCCATCACAACAATATTTCGGCATTTCTTCCACTCCAATTGAAAGGGAGACAAAAATGAGAGAAAACAGCAGTGCAGAAGCAGACTCAAATTAAGTGTAATTTTAAAAGAAAGTAATGTTGGAGCCGTTTCAAAGTTTGGAATATATTATCATAAACATGCAGTTGTGTAAAAATTAGTGTTCCAGGATGTTCTGAAATAATGGCTAAAGCAATCATCCATGCACTACCTAAAGGCAAAATAGTGGCATTGTTAAATATGATGCCCCAAGCTCCCCTTTATTAATAATCTCATTTTCTCATTTTTAAAATACATTTTCCAAATGTTGCTCATCCAAGAAAACATTTCCCATGACGGATAATTGATTTCAGATTCAAAACCAAACAGAAACCCCAATGGCAAGCAACATATCCACTGGAAAATCAGCCATTGTTAAGTCCCAGTGATCTGCATTAGACTTGCAGATCTGCAGTACTGTCCTCATACCCCAGAAGAAGGATGTGAAACTCTGAGCACACAAGATTTGAAATAACCTGCACCAGAATTTCCTGGCAACTACTGCACTCATGAAGAACTGCTTAAATTTAGTCAACCATCCACTCTGGGAAAGGAAGGTCTGGAGGGCAAAGGACTCCACAAGTGTCTCCTACTTGTCACCTGGGCATTCTGCAACAGATTTGGCAGATACAGATGGTAATTTTTGAAAATGAGGGGGGAAAATAAATCAGCCAACCCAGAGAACCCACCCTCCTCTTGAAGTACACACGAACAAAGCCTACAGTTCTAGGACATTTGTTCAGACTGCAAATTCAGGCCCTCAGAAGCAAGGACAAGGCACAATCAGGGCTGCAGAAGTCAGAGACCAGGAGGAACTCATGCTGCAGGGTGGTCCAAAGAGTGACAGTTTTACCCCCGGACTTGATTGCATTTGCTTGGAAACGGGAAGACACCGACAAGGAGTCCAGTGCTGCAGGCAAGTTATTTAAAGCAAACTTTGAAAACCCCAATTTGAAGGGTACCTAAGCACTTACAGATGCTGACTGATGCCCCCTGACATCATGAGTTATTAGACACTTCATCCAGCTAGGTGTTTTGGAAAATCCAAGCAGACGTTTAAGTACCTTCAAAAATCATGTCTGAATGGAGACCGTAATTACTTTTCTATTAATAATGTGGTGACCATGGAGGAACACAACTTTTAACTGCTTTCACCCAACTGGACAAAAGCAGTAATAAAATAAATGAAAAGGCTAATTTGGATGAAAAAAACTCATTAATATTTTCTTATTTAGTGAGCATATTGAAGGTCATTTTATTGAACAAGCAAAATGTCTCTTAGGTATGCTCTGTAAATTTTCAGTCAAGCTTCCTTTTCCATCCAAAGGCAATGAACTGGACCACACATCTCTTTACAGAGAGCAATATAAAAGATACAAAGCAATGAAAAAAAATTAAATCTATTCTTTTATTTAGATTTCTTAATCGGGTTCAGTGACAAAACTACTCTGGGACTATCTAGGGTCCAAACCACAAAATATCATATAAAGAGATCCCAAGAAACTTAAATTAAGTCCTTTTCTAACTTTTCATTTGTTTATTTGCAAACCTATTAGCCATTTATAAATCCTACTAGCATTCCTCTGTGGTAATAGAACAAATGAAAAGATAATATAGTCTGGAAAAGCATTTCTATTCTAATGTATTTCCAGAAACACTGGCAGCATATATCTGGAATACTTTAATGTGAACATCCATCAAGCTCTATAAACCTTCCTAGTCCAGTTGTAACTACTGATGTTTGTAAGAAAATCTTCCTATTGGCAAATTAGGCCACAAAATACCTTTTCTTTTGCACCTGGTTTATAAAAGGATCCAATCTCACTTTGTAGACTTGAAGGGAGAAAAAAAAAGTGCATTTGTTCTTCCTCTAATAGCCTCTAATATGTCAGAGATATCCATAACTATGCCGGAGATTAAGAATAACAGCATCTTTGGAACAGAGGATGTGGTGTTTCCTTGAAATAGCACAAGCCAAGAGTAGCCATGATTACCTGACTGTGTTATCTTAATGTCTGAGCCAAACCCACTCTATTGTCTTCAGCAGACTTTGGAGGAGTTAAATCCACTCCAGCTTGGAGGAGGTAAATCCATTCCAGTCAAATTTTTACACGGTTTCTTTTGTTTTCTTTACCTCTCTAGTAATACAAATGGTCACCTAAAGGTAATTAACCAGAGGTGGAGAAATTGAGCTCTGGAAAGCTCTTGGTCCTCTTTTTATATGTTCCTGTGACAGATGCTACATAGAGGAGTTCTATGCTCCTGGCTCCACCAACACGTGCATACCCTTCATTTCTATGACTGCCACCAACTTCACCAGAGAACTCCAAACGGAGATTTCTTAAACAAGACTGGTCCTTCAACAGCCCTACTTGAAAGCACAACAAATTATTAATCTAATGGAGTGATAATTCTACTTAAATCTGATTGTATCTCATCAGACATCATAAGTGCAAGTCGGTTGATAATGTAGGCTCTTCTCTCCTGTGGCAGGGATTTGAGCTGACAGCCCCATCACAGAAGATTTCCTGTCATTGTAACACTTCTTGTTACTATGTAAAGAAGCCAGGATTTCTAATGAAAACTACTCTTTTTTGTACCATTTTCAATTATAAGAAGATTTGTGAAGGGTTGCTGGAGATGTTGTGCTGATTCCTTGCCTCCGTAGTACCTCCCGCATGCATCTTTTTATTTTGTCTTTCATCTCTTTTCTGATGCCCCACATCCCATCATGCCACACTGCACTTGTTAAATAAACCCCTAAATCTAGCTTTTGTCTAGCACTAATCCTTTTATTTCCTAAATCTTATTTAATCCAAAAGGCTTCCTTTCATCTCTTTAACTGTCAGTTGGATCACTACTGTTTCCTATCAACAGCTCCTGAAAATCCTGTATGGAGTTAAAAAGCTTTCAAGTGTTTCTATGACTCTCATTAGATTCTGCTCTCCCCAACACCTGCTAAAGACCATATTGCTGGGGCTCATGCCCTTCTGCCTCTCCTCACCCTGAGACAGCTCACAAGCAATAATCACGCTAGTAAGGTTTTCCCCATTTTTTCTGGAAAACTCCCTGCCCTAGTTCCAGCCTGTACATTAGCAAGACTTGGTTAAATGTGTATTGTTTAATATAGGGCAGGAAAAAGAGACAAGTTTTTAGGTAGAAGAGATCAGGAAGAAGGTCAAAAGAGAAGCTTTCCCTGGTGCCACAAGGAAGGGATTCTCAGTTGATTTTTCATGCATCAAATCACTGTGCATAGGAAAAGGTGTCTGCATTTCCACCTTGTGCTCCTGGGTTTCCTTTTGATCCATCACTGGCCAATGGAGCAAAGCTAAATCAAATGCTGGGGGAAGAAGCAGCTTTCACAAGTAAGGAACACCCATTTGCTAACACCCATAAGGTGTCTGCAGCAAGGTCCTGCTTCCCACAATGAGATATTTTAGAGTGAGTCCTTCTGCCAGGTGAGATGCTGAGCAGAATTTACAGTGAGAGTACACCCCAATTCTCACATTGCCCACTTGCAGACCAGGCATGCCAGCTCTCTGCTCCCAGCCTTCAGTGGCCCAGTGCAGCCAATAAAAAAAGATTTATTTCCATTTTTCTCCTTCAGGCCATGGCAAGTTTGAATATGAACACATGAATAATAACAGGATCAGTGTCCTTACCAAGGCATGTCACCTTTGTTCCTTACTGAAAGACACCAGGTACAGAGAAAAGGACCATTCACAGCCACCATTCAGCAGCATTCTGTGTCAGAGGTGTCAGGCACAGAAGAGCAAGCACTTGTAACCCTTCATTAACAACCACAAATGACGTCTCAGGAGACAGGGCAAGGCCAGTGCCATTGTGCAACTCCCCACTTTCTCACCCTGTAAATACAGAGAGGAGGGGATGCCGGCAGCCAAGCCCCTCTCTCCCTCCCCAGTCAGGTTGGCCCCCACACCTCCACTCTGCAGCCCTGGCAGCTGAAGCCCACTGCTGCAAAGCCCTGGTGTGCAGGATGGCACCCTCCGCCTCAAATGGGATGATACAGCCAGGTCAGTCACTTGGAACATGGCACGAACAGCTTTCTTGAACTCTAATTGTGAAATTGTGCCCATGAAGTCGCAGCTGCTCTCCATCTCACTGTCTGTTTTGTCTCTCTTCCAGATTTGCTCCTGGATCCTACTTCATCTTCCCCCACAGCTCCCAAACACTGCCTCCTAAATCCTACTAAGATCAGGCATGGGATTTCACGCTGAGAGCTGCCGTGTGGACCCGCTGTGCGTAACCAGTTAAACTGGCTAGATGGCTGCTGCAGTCCACAGCTGCTCCAGCTTGCACTCAGAAGCAAGTTGTTATTTGCTTCCTTTTGCACAACACAAGTCTTATCTCTCTGCAGACATGCAGTAGCATGTCTGCTACCTTTGCACTACCACACTCATGTCTTAGACAGGGTGGGTGCAAGCAAGTTTAGTCAAACTCTAGAGGCTTTTTTTTTTATGGTAAAATATTGTCTAAGAAGGCAATAGCAGGATGAATGGGACTGAAACCAGCATGGGAACACAGTAACTGTAAATTTATCCTCACTTGTCTCTTTCATATAATGCTTATTCAAAATCTTCTCATGTTTTTAATTAGATTTTGCTCGTTGTGAGTTCTGTATTTTACTCATGTAATAATACTCCAACAAAATTAACTAAGAGCTACAAAATTCAGAGCTGGATTTTTTTAAAAATAGCTTAAAACCACAAATGTCTTGCACTGACGATTGAACAATCTGCCTTAGGATCCAGAATCCAAATTTCCTTCAACCCAGGTACTAAACACTGCTACCCAGAGAGTCATCCACCACCCTCACAATTCCTTTCTTCAGTGTGGGTCTGATGACAGAACCCAACTAAGCCAACCCGCCTAGAGGTAATTTTCTGGCATGGTTCTGGAAACTGCAGCGAGCCAGGGGTGGCCACAATAACCAGCAGGAGAAGACATGAGCTGCACAGATATGAACTGTGCTGTGCCAGTTCCCTTCCATGCCGAGCACTGGGCTGGATGACCAGGGCCTGGCTGTCTCATTTACTTACTCCTGACACACAGAAAAGCAGAGCAAGAAGTTTCAGATCTCACCAGTCATTTATTATGCCACTGTATCATCATCCACCAAAGGGCATGTGATTTCAGCTACCAAATAAAATAATTTAATGATTTATTGATAAAATTGCAATTCTTCCTGTGATATCTGTGAAAGCAAAAGCCAAAGGAAGAAGTGGTCAGGGCAGGCAAAACCTCAAATTAACACCACTAGTTTAAACAGAAACTGCTACTTTATAAGCATGCAATGTAAAGGGTGTGAGGTGAGTGTAATTTGAGTGAGACAGTTTAAAGCTGGAGAACAAGCAGTTCTGCTGCCCTTTGGGCCTGACTGAGGAGTTCTGCAGAAACGCTGCTATGAGAGAAAGGATACAGCTGATCTGTGGGGTTATGGAGGTGTGTGTTGCTACGAGACAGTCCTGGACTAAAAATCAGTAGCACCTGCACATACTTTGCAGTTGGAGAACCATAGACAGTGTAGAGGAAATTATTTTAGAATTCATAACTACTTTTATCATCTCCAAATTTGTCGCCTCAACCAGAAGTGACATGAAATAACAGAACTGTGTTGATATTGAGAATGTAGGATAGCTCCTACTCTCTAATGATCCAGCACTTCCAGCAAGGAGAGGGACAGCAGTATAGCCCATCAATTCTTCAAAGCCACTTGGAGACCAGTTTTAAGACCTGCCATGGTATATATCTCATAAGCTGCATTCAGCAGCATCCATCTCATATGCATATAAAACTTGCCAATTTACCAGCAAAGTTCCTCTCACGAAGAAGCAGTGGTGTATTTCCCCATACTTAACAAAATGTAAAGTGAGCAGAAGTGCCAGCAGTAGAAGGTGTAACTGGCAGACCGTCATTTGCCACCTGGGTATTTTTATTCAGGGCTGGGTAATATTTAAAAAAATACAGAAGAAGCATAGGGTTCAAAATTTTCCTAAAAATTTCTAACGTGTCATGTAATTGCCTAAGTGCTTAGGTGAGATTTCTCTTGCAGGTTTGCTACTTCTGCAATGGCTTCAGTTCCAAAAACACACAGACACAAGCAGCACCTAGGCATATTCCACAAACTATGGCAAGTTGGAGAGAAACGTAAAAGAAAATCCCCCAGATTCTCATTTTTCATCTGGCTTCACTTTAGAGTCTTTCATATCCTGAGATCATCCTTCTCCAGGAATTATATTAATTGCCCTTTACCAAAGCAGTTCACAAATAGTAAATGTGTTTCATAACAGAAAGCTGGAAAGGAAGCAAAATAATCACAGTTGGGTCTCGAATTTCTTTTTCATTTTTGGTGAAAAATTCAAAATTATTTTTCCAACTCTTTTTTTTCTAAATCAAGAAAAATATTTCAGAAAGCCAACCTGAAGCTACTCAAGGACAGCTACTTAGCAGTGTCCCCTGGGAATCTGGTTTTGAGGGTTTAGAGGTCCATGAGTGATGGTCAGTTTTGAAGAACCATCTTTTAAAAACACAGAAGTCAGCAATCCTATTGTGTCCTCAGTCAAGCAAGCAGGGCAGAAGACCAGCTTGGCTAAACATGGAACTCCACTTGGAAGGAAAATGAAATTTTATGTTTGCTGGAAGCAAGGCCAGGCTTCACAGAAAGTTCGCATACTTGGAGTATCGCACAGGTGGTCGATACTCCAAGCCTGTTAGTGTTTAAGAAGCATTTGAACAGTTGTCTTAATACCATATTTTAAGATTTGTTGAGCCCTGAAATGGTCAGGCTGTTGAGTATTGTAGGTTCCTTTCAGATTCACTACTCTTTTTTCTCCCCTCTTTCCCCTTCCTGCTTCCCCCTTCCCTTCCCTTCTGGCAGGGGTGAAAGCTATGGATCCTGTTGACATAATTGGACTATCTGCACAAATTTACCAAAAGCAAGTGCAAAGTGCAGTTTTTGAAAGTCTTCTGTGTGCATCCAGCTTAACTGGGTTTCCACAGCATGACAAACCAAACATCTCTGACACTAGCAGGGCTCAAAGATTAAGCCCTCAGTCTGATCCAGGACATGGTGCTCAATGTTTACAAATCTTTTGAATGCAAGCAATGCCTGTTCATTACTGATGGTTGGGGGACCACGGAGGGGGGAGAAGGGGGAAGGGGTGCGGTTTAGCCACTTGTACTCATTTTTAGAAATGTTTCTGTTGTTTCCTGTGGGAAAGCAAGAGTCTGACAACAACAGTACCTCTTTAGAGAAAAGGTCTGCCTGTCCCAACACTGTCTCCAAACTGCCCAACCACTTGTCTAAAGGAGACCATGAGCAGTGCAAGTCAACTATAGATGGTGATTTGTGGTAAATACAACATTTACTAAAAACAAGCTGGAAAAGCTTTCTATTGTAAATGCAATTGCTCCTGTAGAGTTCATAATTGCTATTGCTGTCATCTTCATCATCAAATTATATTCCTCATTTAGCCAAGGAACTGTTGAGTAAAGTCATCAACTTGTGGCAGTTATAAAAGAAGAAAAACAGGAAGGCTAAATAATATCACAGAAATTATTTTAAAAACAGCCTTGTCACAGAGAAAATGAAATCCTTTCCACCACTCACACTGCCAACCAAATGTTTGTGTTTATCTCTTCCCATCCTTCGTGCTATCCTGGATGGAGGGCATGAGTGCATCTTTGGTGAGGCATCAAAGCAGCCTGACGGGAGTTGCAGCATTTTCCAGGGAGGATAGGACCATTTCACAGCTCCCTGCAAACAGGCTGAATCACAGCACTGTCTGTCTGATCAGCTCTCTCTCCCGAAGCATCTGGATGGAGCCCCAGACAAGAGATGCTCAGAAAAGTAGTTGGCTGCCTGCCCTGCTGCAGATGAAGAATTTGAGTGGCACAGAGAGCACAGGGGGAAAGGAGTGCATTATTTCCAGTGGAGGGACAGATGCAGTCAAAAGATATCCCAGATTTGAAGGAGCTTTATCAATACACAGGATCAACACATTTACTTGCAAAGGGAGGTACGAAAGACTGGGATAAATTGACAGGGTTTTGAGAGGTCATCTCCGAATTTAGCGGCTAAATCCAGCCAAACCAAGGCATAATTTCTTCCGATGTGGTATAATAATTCACAGAATTTAGGGTAAGAGAGTCAAGCCCAAACCAGTCTCAATTCCCTACCAGGGCTATTCACACCGTGAATTCACAGGGACTGAGGGTGCACAGACGGCATTTTCAGATGGTTCCTCTGATGTGCCTGTCAGGTTTTTAAACCTAGTTCACACAGGTGCAAGGAACACAAGGTAAAAACCAGTTATGAACTGCTTCCAGTGTCACAGGCCATTGGGTTCTGATGTTATAATAAAACCTGGTGCACAGCAAGCAGGCATTAGACTGACCAGGGGGTTCCTCCATGAGGAATCAAGCACCAGTTTAGCTGGAAGATGGACATAGGGGGTCAGTGTTGTAGGGAGGCTGTAACCCATGTATTAGCATCCCCTGGAGCAGTCTCTTCATCGTGTAACCGAGGTGCAGCCAAGTGCAATTGCAATGGCATTCAGAGCATGCTGAGGCTGGACACTGCCCTGACTGGCATGCACAGGAATCTTTGCACTGCCTTGGTCTGATCCCATGGTCACGAAGGGTGTCTGTGCTTCACCACATGTAGAGAAACAGAAAACTCTGCAGTCAAATGTTTTGCTTTCTCATGGAGGTAGTGGGTTGTAATTACATGTCTCAGCTCTGAGTTAGATCATGTGGAGAAGCAGGATGACATACTCAGCTGCTCTTCCACCCCTCTTCACAAAAGATACCAAATTGTCTATTGTTCTTTATTTTCTTGCACATAATTTGAAAAAGCCTTACAATCACGGATTTGGGTGTTTGACAGAATTAAGACACCCCTAACATTCAGAAACGGCACTGGAATAGTTAGGCACACGCAAGTCTTCTTGCACAGAAAGTGAAACGAGCTGAAATACTTGTATTAAGCATGGCAATTACACATACCAAAGGTTCTTCTGAGCTTTGAGAAAGCCTGAAACATGTTGCTTCAGTACTAGTTCACCATCTGCAATCTCTCAGACTTGGAGTAGTCAAAAGAGCTTGCCCAAGACAGCTCATGCCCTTGCTCTCTCTTTCACTCACGGCTTCTTGTGTTTGCTGTGGAACACTGATAATCCCCTTATTGCAGACCTTTGGGACCACAGGAGTAAAACAGCCACAGCTCTGGCTTTTTGTAATTACTCCAGTGCTCCAGGAGAGAAGCGGAAAGTCCTTCCGGAACATGAGCTACATGCAAGTATAAAGTAAAATAAACTGACCCTTTGAGCTTTAAGGAGCATGAGATGCAACCCATGTGACCATCCTCATCAAAGGACGAGAGTGGAATCATGTGGAGTCTCCCTGTGACACAGTCACAGCTTTAAGCAGAGACTCCAGCCATGTTCAGGAACACAAACTGCCAAGCCCTGACCAAACCACCATGAGGAGCCAGCACCTGCAGCATTGTTGTCTCCGAGCGCCTGTGAGTGATTATACAGACACTCCACACACTCCTTTTTTCTGCTGGGCAAAGCCTGGAATGGTGAGCCCAACAGTGGATGTGTAGGAAGTGGGTTATGCAGCAAAAGGGGTACTGCTTATGAAGAAAGGAGGGTTTATTCCCCTTTGAACTTGATTTTTGCCTATCAGGTAAACAAGGCCAGATACAAGGGGCTCAGCTATACCCCTTTGTTGCTCTCACACACAGTAAGTCAGGGATAAATGAGCACAACTCCGCCAGTACCTCAGCCAGCGGCAGGAACACCAGTGCTCCAGGTGCCCTCTCCTCCCCACCTCAGTGGGGACCCAGTGCACGTACTGGAGGTAGGAAAGTTGTTCTTGGCAGAAATTCAGTGGGCATCTGTGCCTGCAAAACTCTTCATTGCAGAGGAGGTGAGAGAGCTCCTGGGAGTCACTCAGGATTCTGGTAAACAGCAACCTTTTGCAACACGAGATTTAGCAGCACCTCAGAGAACTTAAAGCAACTCTATTTCTAAATATTTGCTCCACCAAATTCAATGAAGGTCCTACAGTATTTGCATTCACAGACAGCAGGGCTGAAGTGGATCCAACCCAGGTGGACACAATCCCACACATGTGTATCAAACCGGCTGTGATTTTTGTCAGTGCCACTGCAGTCACAGACAGCAATGGAATAACTCCTGTCAGAACATTTTATTGACACAGATGTCTTACATATTTTTGTCTCCACTGCAGCAGACAGCACTGGGTTAGGCTCTGCAACTGCACACCAACTGCAGCTGGTTGGCAGAGCAGAGAAAACCCTACCTGTTAGAAAAAGTCAATTTTCAAGTCCTGCAGTCAGCACATGGTGCTTAAGGGGGTTGAGTAAACCTCCAAGCTCAGTCCTTTTTCATGAAGCCTTTTTCTGAGGGTCTTGGAAAGGCAGCACAAAAGAGAGGGATAGTCAAGTATCAGAAATCATGAGACCAAAGACTAGATCTCCAAGACAGCAAATTCTAGAAGACAGCCTCAGGTAGATAAATATGTAAAATACTTCCCAGTATGTGAGTTTGACACATTCATAAAATCACCATTTTCTCAGACTCCTGTTGCCCCTGCTTCCCCTTGCACCAGCATTCGCCCTCTCTGGCCACAGGTTGCCCATGCTCAGTTAGGAGATATTCCTCCATCCCTCCTCAGGTCTCTTAAGATGATCGAAACTCACAAGTGTAGAATTCATGTAAACGGCACTAAAAAAATCGAAAGCTGAGATGAATTCTAGCCAAGCAAACCAAGTCTCTGCAGCTTTGTTTTGGAGAAGCCATAGAAAAGAAAATATAGGTGGGAGGCTTTTCAGAAAATGTTCTCCCAGAAAGTTTATTACAATTTCAGTTTGCAATTGGGAAGTCACAGCTACTAAAATGACCTATATCACACAATCTCAGGATTTGTTTTCAAAGTAAAATAGACAAATATTTTCCCCCACACGCATAAATGAATAGCATATGCATCCTGCAAGAAGAGGGTGTGTTTGAGAAGAACAGCAGTTTTTATCTTCCACCCATCTTTTCTATTTCCCCTTACTAGAGAAACATTCTTGACCAAGAATCTTCCAAAACTTCTTTACTTGCAGAGCTCTGATGTATCCCCCTCCTCACAGGACCTTCAGAGAAGGTCTTTAGCACAGGTTCCCTTTTATACCTCCTACATTCATATGCACACATTAACCACCTCTATGCCTTTTCTGCTTTAGACACTGTACATCAGACATTTGATGCAGCCTCCATCAATACAACAAAACTTCCTGACTTTCATCACCATGGAACACTAAGAGACTGAAGAAGAAGACTCTGTGTGCAGTTCCTGTTCTGAACCCCAGTGAAGACAGCAGACAGTCATGTCCCTCTGTGGGGCACTGAGAAGGGACAGGACTTTGAAGCTCACTGGGGAGGTTATAGAACTCGGGGGACGGAGAGATGACAAACAGCCAGAAGATTTCCCGTCTGTGGAAAGGGAACTTGATTGGGCATCTCTGACAGTTCCCACAGCAGCAGCACCACAGGGAGAAAAAGGGCAGTCCTGGTGGTAATTACATCATAGGCTATTCACATGTTCAAGCCAAAACCTTGAATTTCATTTCATACATTGAGAAGATGCCCCAAAACCTGAGGAATGGATGTAATGCAAAAATCCAAACAAACAGACTGAAGATACAGATGCTGCTGAAGATAGACATGTGTTCCATTTTTAGATTAGATTCATTTCGGTGTGTCAAGGCATGTGGGAACATCAACAAATAATCCACAGTGAAGATGTCTGATGTTTTAAAACAGTATTATTTCTAAAATTATGGATTTAGGGTTTTTTTCAGAGAAAGGATGCTTTTCTTAGCAAACTGCTTCTTGGTGAACTTTTACAACAGGAGTGGAAGGAAAGCCACTGGACCAAATCCCACCACCCTCTGGGATGGTGCAGAATGACAAATATTGTGCCTCAAGACCCAGGATAAGGGAAGGCTTCACAATCTCTTCCCTCCATTGTAGCTCACAGCATCAGAGATCTCATCACCAGCACTTGCTGATCCTGCACACTGCAAGAGCACTTAGTGCAGCTGAGCACTGGGGACTCCTGGATCCTTTCCCAGAAAACTCTTCCTCTAGAATAACAAGTTCTTCAAATAAAAGGAAATATTTAGATAAACAGCAGGACCCAAGAGATAAAAAGCTGGCCTGGCTAAGAAGAGACTAGAGGTCCTATTTCAGGTACAGGAGCAGTCAGCCACACTGGCAAGAACAAAGGCTAGCATAGAAAGTCAAACTTCCTTGCTGAGCCTGGATAACTTAAGTTTCCATGGACTTATAATTTTAATTGAATTTATGTATGGGCACATATGTTTTAAAAGGGGATAGGGAGTGTTCAAACAGACTAAACTACTCTAAGACATTCTCTCTTTCTTTTCACATATCACATCAAATTATTTCATTGTCAAGAAACTGTAAAGAAAAGGATGCTACCAACAGTCAGTATATCAAGTTTTTTAAGATTACACAAAAATATCAAAGCAGCAAATGAATACCATTTCTAAGGTTTTGTTGAACTCGAATCAAACCAACTTCAGCAGCTGACAGTGGGATGTCATTGCCCTGCCACGTTAGGATGAAAAGTGAATGTCATTCTCTGCATTCACTTCCTTACAGGGCCAATCCCACAGCAAGATTCTCATGGAAATAAATGCAGCCTCCACAAGCCCTTCCATCCAGCTCTAAACATCAGGATTATTTCTTGTTGTTTTTCAGGCAAACCAACTGTAAATACTGAACAGGCATGTTTGTTCAGGCTGTATGCAGTGCCCAACAGCTCACACTTAAGAGAAAACTGGTGCCAATGGAAGCAAGCTGGAAGAGCAGTAGTGCAGCCCCCAAAAGACCCAACAGAGCTGTCAGCAGGTGAGGGATCCATGAAAGAGTCAAGGAGTAATATTGAGACTAATAATGAAATTAATTTTTGCAAGATTTTCAAGCAAAAGGAGATGTCTGGGCCTGTGACAGAACAGAAGAGAAATAATCATAGGACAAGGTCAATGCAAGGAAGAATTATCTTCACTGTGCAACTGCACTTTAGCTCAGATAAACTGGTTTTCTTGTAAATATATAAGACATATTAAATAGACACCCCAAGACCTTGGTGGTAAAAGTGGTGTCCTTGTTTACTGAATCACTGGAAAATTTTAAGCATCCTGGCATTTTGCAATTAAAATATAATTAAAAAATTCAGGGGGAAAAATTAACCTAACCAAAAGCAGGGTTCAATTTGTCAGCAACTGTAGCCCAGCACAAAAAAAACCCACCAAAATCCATTCTGGCAAAAAAACCCAAAAATATCTCTTTAAGGGGAGTTGTTTCTCAAGTTGTGTATGCCTGCATTAAGGATACAGAATCATTACAGCAGGGACCCAAAAGCCAAATTTCATTAATTTCATGGATTTGTGAAGCAGTTGAAGTCTCTAGAACTACTAATTTCTCTTTTGTGTCATTATCCTCTGTTGCTTAATTACTTCTCTTTTACACTACTTGCTGATAGAGCGCTTAAAAAACCCCAAGCCAAACAAATCTCCCAGATATGAATAAAGGGAAGAATTTTCAGAAGATACTAATTCCCCCTCTGCCCTCTCCTGCAGAAATATTACATAAATAAATCCAGAGCTAGGACTGGTGGAAAGCCTCCAGTCTTTGTGGTGGAGCCCACAACTCGAGTCAGGAGTGGGGTGGCATATTCCCTTCCCTATCCCAGAATTACCCTTTCCAACCCATGGCCAAGCCAGGCAGGATCACCAGTCCACATGGCCAGCTGACTGCTCAAAAACAACCTCAAAAATCCACTCTGGTGGAGGTCTTCAATCCAGTCAAAGAGTTTTTGCATCCCATAAGGGCCCCACAGCCACCTCTGCCCTGCCCCACCTCTGTCCCAAAGTGGGTTCCCCTGTAGACCACCCCACTAGTGCTTCCTCTCCCACTCTCCTCATGCAGGGAATCAGTGAAACAAGGGGAGGTTTGAGTGTGGAACTATTGTTTATATCTTTGTGCAGGGGAAATCTGGGATTATTTATGGAAATTCAGATGTTGCTAAATAACAGATGCTATTCTGAGAAGGAAAACTTCTTTTGTTTTGAGGAGAGGGAGGGTTGGAGTTTGGAAAAGCAGTTTGGAAAAGAACTGAATGTTTGCTCCAGAATATAGAGGAACTTCACTGAAATAAAACAAACATATCTCAGGGCAAGAATTTCATGCAATACCTAATGTCACTGAACTTTGTGGCATCCAAGCAAAACAGAATAAAAAGCAAGGTCTCCTTCTTCATCACCAAAAAATAAACAAAAATTAACCAAGTCTTCATAGCAGTTTTGTCTGTGTCCTGTAGAGAAAGCTTGCTCCCTTCATGCTGTTGCTCTGCTAAGCATGGCAGAAGAAAGAGTCACACATGTAATAAGCAAAGAATTAAAACTACACTGAAATCACAAAGTTCACATTAAAAACTTAAACAATAAAAATGCAGAGTTCAGCAGAACATGGAAACCCCCACCAATTCCTCCAGCTCAGCCATTCCAATGTGTCCCCTGCATGATCTGCATAGCCCTTCTCCAAGTTTGCTCTGTAAACACGTATTCCACAGCTCTTATTTTGTCTTTTTGTCCATGGTGAAGGTTTCAGATGAATGTCTTCCTACTAGATACAACATCCCACTCTGATATGGTTAAGAAGACCTCATATTTTGCTGATTTTACTGTAAATGTCCTCTTTTTTTGCACTATATTCCTAAAATCTGGCCCCCCACGAAGAGACTGTCTGAAGCATGGGCAATTTTCTCAATTTTTACTTCAACTTTTAACTTAAAATGTTGCTTTTTCTTGTACATGCAATACATTTGACTAAATAGTTTCCTGCTGGAAAGAGTTCATGTATCTTTTCCTAGAATTTAACTGTGCAGCAGCATGTGTTGCCACTGCAACGAACAACATACCCAGGATAAACATTAGTAATGTAATTGGGCTGAGCTGTGACACATTTTAAAGACATTTTAGATGCCAAAATCGCAAGATTATCTTTTATCAAAAGGGTCTCTAGACATACGAGGTAACCTTGGAATTAACTGTAAGATTATCAGGCAGCCAGCACAGGCACTTCAGTGCTTCCATCCCTCCCATTGCTCCAAGGGTACAAACCAGGCGACAGTAGGAACCAAACCACGTCAGACACCGGCTTCCCTACAAAGGTTCATCACCAGGGAATGAGCTCCAGGACTCGCCGGTGGGATCTGCACAGGACCACACAGCAATAAATAAGAATTCAAAGAAGGAATCAGAAATAAAAAAGAAAAGCCCACACAATCAATTCCCCTTTCAGACCCAAAAAGCCCCAACCAATAGGACTGCTATGCAAATCTCCCAACACAACACATCAGCAGCCTCTGTCTAAACCAACCCTGTTGTGGGGTTTTGTTTTGTTTTTTTTTTTTTTTTTACAAATCATGATCATCATCACACACTCCATTTAATCATGTACCACAATCATCGTGTCATTGCCACTCATTCCAGCAGTGCAGGACACAACCCATGACAAGAGGCTAAATTACTCAAACTTTGTTGCAGTGACTATAGAAGAAACACAATAGGGGAGAATTCTGCCCAGCGTGACCATCTGTAAAAGACACAGGGCTGCTTTTAAAAGAAAACATGAATTCAAGAGATTTCTCAGCTACATGTTTCTCGATGTTTCTGCAGTGGGTGCCATAGAAAGGTACAGGCCTTCATCTGGTAGAGGTGATGGCTTTACAAGGTAAAGAATTGGGGAAAATAGCATGCAGCTACATCTATCAAAATAGAAGGTGACTCAAAAAACAGAGTCCTCCATTCATTCTGAAAAGGCTGAAGCATTAATGCCTCTAAATTTAAACTTTGTCAGAATCCAAAATACACCAGGGTGTTTCTCTGCTTAAGCTAGAAGTTATCAAGTATTAGGTAAAAAAGGAAAACACACAGGCTACTCAAACCACATTGAGATGGTCAAAAAGCTGTTTTCAGGAATGATTCACATTACAGTGGGATAGTAAGAACAATTAATGAGATTTACAGTTGTTCTGTCTCCTATGTTCATCCTGATTCACTAGCTTGAGTTGCAGCCTCAGTACAGTGAGGGTTCTTAAAATATCTACTGGTTGTAGGAAAAGAAATGGTACTGGCTCTTGTAGGCATATTGGTTTCTGCTAATATGTGCTGTCCTAGTCACAGAAAATGTTCACTGATTGTAGTAAACGTCTTGAATTCTGAAGCAAAAATAATCTTAAATTAAAGTACAATAGGTGTATTAAGAAATCTCTCTTAGTAGCAACAAATCAGGACATCAAATCCTGCCAGCTCTTACATATGCACTTCATTGTAAACTCATCAATAATACCAAATTAATCACATGCAGAAGTGTTGAAAGTATTGGGGCCATCAGAGAGTCATCCTCCAAGACTGACAACCTAAGTAGTGTGCTAGCTTCAGCCAGACTACTCAAAGTTGTAAGATGGACCTCAGGCATGGGGTAGCTGCAGCACCAGACCCCATTTACAACTGGATACTGACACCCTTGCAGCTAAGATATATGTCTGCCAAGTGTTCTCCTTGGCACTTCCTCAGCAAGCTTGCAGGTTCATGCATGACTTCAAGATTTCAAATTATCTTGATTCTATTAAAACAAACCACAGAGTCAGTTTTTACACCAGACGTTTTCTAGTGAACAAGTACTGCATATACAGTACTTTCCAACTTGTGAGTGATAGGACCTAGCTTCAAGGTGGGTTTTTCCATGTAAATACACAGCATTAGTACAAATCACCACTTTAAACAGAGATAATTTTAATAAACAAGTAAAAATGAATTGGGTTTAATACCGTGACAGTACCTTAAATATGGAACAGAGAATAGTTCCCATCTCTGCAAGCTTGTGGTCTAGATGAGAGCAGAAGCAAGTGGAAATCAAGAATACCTTACAGCACGAGGAAGAAACAGTACAATTCGTTGAATTCAGAATGATTCATCATATGTAGATTAACACATCTAATGAAAAGTCAATATTGGATAAACTGGAAAAATGTTTTGATTTAAGGTGACGTATAATTGCTCTTTTGCTATAAACCTCTCACATATACACAGCCTGAAAATGGGAATCTCTTAATTGTGCTGGGCTTAAAAATAAGCATTAAAAATTAAAAGGAGACATTTTTAAGATATTTTTACTTTAAAACTGAATATGAAGCAATAGCAGACTGGTTTCATATTCCGAAAGTATTTTATTTATTGGTTCTCTTCCCTTAAGTCCACTTAAATATTCAAGTATTTGTATGAAGGGTGCTGTTTTTACTTAGTACACTGCCATGTGGCTGGTGACATGTGTATCTACTTAGGCCAAGATGACATTTTGTATTGTTACGGGATGAGAAAATCTAAATAGACACCCCTTAGATCTTTGTCCCTTACTGTAAGAGAAAAATCCCATAAGAGCCATCAAAGCACAATGCGGACTTAAAATAGCAAATTAGTAATCAAAACTACCCAACACATTCATCTTCAAAATAATCACTGAATGCACAGCCTGCATCTCCCTGCAGAGACAGAAGATCGAGGGTTGAGGATGATGGAAGGCTTGGGAACATGAATCAAGTGCAAATTTGTCAAGGAAGCGAGCAAGGGTAGGCTGCCCAGTCACAGAGCCAAGGTCTTTCTTCTCTGCCTAAGTGCTTGCATGAGAACATTTCTGAGGAAACTCTACTTACAGAATTAGGATCATGAGAAGAAATGTGTGGTGTCACATAAAAAACGCTGTTTTGCTAGTTGGTAGGAACATAACAGCTTAAATGAGTCTTCATCCTCAAGAGGTCCATCCCATGGGAAACACCATCACACTTGTTAGCCACATTTTGCAATGTGTTCTCTGAACAGGATGAGATTTTCAAGAACATTTATGACTCAGCTGCTCCCACTGTGACACTGGAGAATAACTCGTGGTTCCTTACATACTGACAGTTTAGTTCCTGTCAGGGAGAGAGGATTTCAAACACCTTCATGATTGTGTCAGAGAATAAGAACAGGCAGATATGCAAGGATCACAATGACAGACTTTAAATAAACAATCCCACTCTACCTTCTATGTGACTGATAGCGAATTTTCCTCTCCTTTTAACCAGTGCTGCCACAGAAGCATTATTATACCAAAATTACAACCGTGCACCCCATTGAAGAACAATATTAGTAGGAAAATGCATCTCTAAGCACAGGATAAGAGTGTTATTTACTAGACTAAAAAGCTCAGGTTTGTAAAAAGAGAACCAAAACACAGAATAAATGTAGCAGAGTAGTCAGGCAGAAGCAAATGGCAGCATACAAATCAATGATGCAACATGGACCCCATGGTAGTGATTCACTTCAAAAACCATTCAGCCTCTCCCTGAGGAACATTTTCATTATTGTACATCCAAAGTAATTTAAGAGCTGCAGACTGACAGATTTGCTCCTCTTGTGAGGCATGATGGGCAAAGAATGCTTGAAGAGAAGGGAAGTGTAGAAAAGGGAGGCTGACCCTTTGGCAGAGCTAAGAGAGGTGTTCAGTTCTTTTTTTGGACTGTGGGAGAGCTAAACACATGGCAGCGACAAGTAGATCACTGCTAAGTCACAAGGAGCCTCGTGGCTTTGGAGTACGTGCTTGCTGTGTGGAGGTCATTCAGTAATTCTCACAAGCAAGAAGGTCAGGGTGAAGAGCAAGGGGGCAGTAGCAGATTTCAAAAGAATGAGGTAAAGGCAACATACTTTTTCCCCCTAAAACCAGTGCTTCAATAACAGTCAACCCACCCATTTTATATACAGATAGGCACCCTTCATGCACATTTGCCAGACACTGCCTTCTCCATGTCTCCCAGCCCTACCCACATATATCTAAAACCTCAGACAGCTTTAGGCTTCTCTTTACATCACATCTCAAAACCAATATGTGCCTGTTCTGAAAAAATAATAAACCTCACAAGGAGCTACCTACCCTGTGACCCTTCATGGTTTTCCTAAGGCTCCAGAGTTAACTTCCCATCTTACTAAAACCTAGCGGAATACACCACCTCATCCCTTCCTTTAGCCCAAGGACTCCCTCCCTAAACATGAACATCTGGTTTCAAAGCATTTTGGCTGCTACTTTGTACTAAACTTAACAGTTTTGGTAAAGCCATAAGTACTATTAAAAACACGCGTACCAGCTTGTCTGAATTTCTCGTTAAAGCCTTTAACTCGAGACTTTGGTTTTGCTCATAAGTTTGCTGTTTGTTTTATACACTTTTGTCTAGAAGCTACTCTTCTTGCTCTTCTTCAACCCTCAGTCTCCACTCTGTTCCTACCTGCTTTCCTGACCCCCATCTTAGAACATCAATAACCCTTTTCCACCGGTACCCACTTTTTAGGACCATGCAGTAAAGCTAATCCACCCTGCCAGCACCGCCAACTTGGACATAACTCAGCTAATAAACAGCGTGTTTAACTTCTTTCCAGCCCATGGAGACAGAGAGGAAAGACAATGTCTGCACCTAAACCCAGCCAAGTCCTTGCCAAACCTACCATGAGGCAGTGCATTATGGTAAGTGCATTTTGGGCCTTTCTCCTGCTGTGGAGCCCAACAGCCCAAGTCACCAGTGGAGTCCCACCTGATGGCCCTAGGTAGTTCTCAGCATGTCCCTCCAGATGTGCTTGCTCCACATGCAGACTGTTTCAGCCCTATGGAAATAAAACTGCTGACTACAGAAGAGAAGGGGTTATGGTCTTTTTTACCATAGAACAAAGAGTCTTAAAAAGTCTTGGTAGACATACCACCACAAATGAAGGGTGAAGGGGGATCAAAGGATTTACTGAATGAATCTGTCATGAGATGTAAAGAAGAGAGCACAACAGGAAGCAAATAACTCATAGAAGTGTTGGCAGTGCCTGCAATGGCACTCAGCACAGAAATCACTCAAAAGGAGTGAAAAACAATCTTTAAGGAGCTAGAAGAGAAATCCTGTGTATCAGTGCATGGGTGGCAAACAGAAAGATGGAAAGCGTCATTCTCCTGCTAGTCAGCTTTGTGAAACTGGTCTACCTCGATCTGGCAACCCACTGTTTGGTCTGGCTGATTGCTACAGCCAAGGTTCCTCCAGAGTTTATAGTGAGGCTGCTGTAAACAAATGCTTTTCCACTAAAACCCATATAAACAAACCATCCACTAACACTCTTTTGCTCCCAAAAACTGTACACTGTGAAACGGCATGGGAGCTCTGAAAAGTTACTCATATTCAGAAGCATGCAGCGTTGCTCTGTCTGTCCCCTTTCACCTTCATTTTGTGACCTGAAATCAGTTTTGCTTACATTATGGCAAGTTAGAGCTGATTAAAGCCCAGAGACTTTTGTTTGCACACAGGACAATGGCAATTCTCACTGCAGGGAGGAAATATCTACAGCCACTGGAAATTCAACACAGCAAAAGCAGTGCATTTTAAGATATTAAAATCTGGTCTTTCTACTTTATACAGTCATGTAGCTGTTCTACATCATTTATTGATTCAGTTAATAAATGTAGATTTGTAGCCACATCCTCATCAGACAGCAGCAACATAAGCAATTATGCCTGATGTCTTACAATAAAGAAGATGAATATAGCAGTGTTTCCCTAAATGCAAATCTAATTGGGACAGAACAGAAAGATAAAATTCCTTTGTGTTTAAAGGTCAAATCAAGTTGGTTTTTGCAATTTTTCATATCTGGAGAAGGAACAAAATATTTTTCTGACTGTTGGTACTAAATGTTAAGCTAGTTATAAGTCCCTAAATAAAAGGCAATTGTTAGAGGATCCTTCAGTCAACTCTCTCGTTTAACACATCAATCAGCAATCTAAGTTTTGTGAGTCCTACAAAACAGTCCCCTGTTTGTAGGCTCAGGGGAACCAGGAGTGGTATTCACTTGGTCTTTCTTCAGATGCTCAAAAAGGCAAAAACAACGTCTCCGTCTGTAACTAAACCACAAACACTGTATGTCATGTGCAGAGCAGTCAGAAGATGCCACACAACTGTTACATGTACTTCAACATCAAAACACATTTTATACTTGGTTAATATCACGCTTTTCAAGATTAAACACTTTCTGTGAACTCCAGCAACCTTTAAGCTAGAATTTAAGGTATATTTAACTAAATCAGCTGTCTTCTTAAGACACCTATTTAACTCCAGCAATAGATACTTCAGTACAGTAATAGAGGGCTATATTAAAAGCTAGTAAGGATTTCTAAGACAGTAGAGCCACAATGACTAAGAAAACAGTCCCAAAACGGACCTCAGGAGTTAATCAGGTTCACCTTCTGTCCCCAAGACCCTCTCACCGTCATTCCTTACTGACATTTGTCTGTGCTATTCTTGCTCCAGACGTTAGTCTAATGCTCCCTAGCCAATTAACTCTAGTACTTCACTGTTCTTTCTGTTAGAAGTTTTTCTAACATCTACCCTGCACCTTTCTGTTGCCATTTTAAAACTTTTGAAATCATCCTCATTCACCAGAGACCTGGGGAAAGTGTTATTCCTTTTTCTTTTGCACTTGTCACTTAAACACTTGGAAACTGTAATCCCAGCTGCTCTCAGTCTCTGTTTCCTTAAGCTAAGTAACCCCAGTGTTTGAACATTATTTTAGTTCCTACATTACAGTGTTTCTCTTAGTTCAGTCATTTTTAATTTTTTTTTCTTTTTTTCTGAACTCCTGTTATTTTTGTTTAGTTGAAATGCCCCAAGTCAAACACTGTACTCCAGCTGAATCCTAACCATTTTGGAACAGAGCAGGAACTTTCTTCACACATCTTGCAGGCAAAAACTAGTTTACAAATCAAAGAGCATCTTTTTTTTTTTTAAACATGACAATCACAACTTTCTATTGAAATTGTGACACGAAAAAATCCTTAAATACTTTTCAGCAAGAACTGTTGTTCTTTTCCTGTTTGTGTAGCTCTTGCTTAACTATACTACCCCAGATTCATAATAGCAACTACTACTGTACTGAATTGGAAACTAATGAATTCAATCCCATTTCCTCAGGCCGTTTCTCTAAACCGATTCTCCAAGCATCCCCTTGGTTAACCCTATCACTCCTTTACTTTCCTACCTCCAGTCAGAACAACAGCTCTACAGACTTACTCACTCAAAAGTAATGGCAGAGGTCTCCCAGGCACAAATCACAGTTATTACAGAGTTTTTGCCTACAATAAGGAAAAATTTAAACAAACCAAATGAAGAAAAAGGAATGAGAAGCAGCTTAGGGGTAGCTGGCCTCTTTTACTAACCCACACTCCTGCCAAATGTCTGATAACGCAGAATATGACACGCTAGGTAGGGAAAGAAGATATTAAATGCTCAAGAAAAAGTGCCATAGACAGAGACTAGAGGTAGAAAATCAATCCCTCTTCAGGAAGTATAAAAAAATCCTATCTCTAGATTACAATGAAGAAAACCACTTTTTTCCCCCTAAATATCTTGCATATTCTAATTATGAAACGGTAAAAATCAGAGAATTTGACCCCATAATCTAGTGTCAATATAATCATTCAAGCGTGAAGGAAAACCTGGCAGCTGATAAAGACAAAGATATAAATTATTTTATCCCTGAGACAACTGTTCTAGCACATAGCTACGCATGGAAAAACAGCAGAATTAAATTAACAAGTTGAATGTTCTGGACCATGTCAAAGACATATTTGAAAGCTATAAGATGATCTTTTTGGTTTTTTAATCATAGCTCAGCTACCATCCAAGCTGTTGCTCTCAGCCATGTCAGAAAAACTTGAGACACTTACTGAGCAAAAGCCTGCAATCCCATGACTCTGAATAGGGTCTTTCTCAGACATGGTCACTTGACAGGAGGTATCTGTACCAGACAGGGAACACCCAAAGCTAAAAGCAAAAGTCAGGTCCTGCCAGCAGTTTTAAACTAGACTAATGATACATGATCTCATTTTTTGATCCCTCCTTGTCCATATTCAAGGTCCGCTTGAATCCTGGGGAATGCCCTGGCTGGGGATTTAAGACATCTTCACTTGTGGTAGCAGTGCTCATACTCTGGTCCCTCTTTAAGTGTCAAAGTTAACATTTCTCTCTCCTCTATCTGTCCAAACTTCAAGAGATGTAACAGCTTTCTGATTTTTATTGCCTTTCCAAGTTTGGTTGAAACTGGCCCATGGGTTGAAAGGGGGTGGGAATATTAAAGGATTGTACAAGAGGACACACAGATCTCCTGACTACACAGATAACAATTCCTCAGGGTTGCCGAGTGCTTTCTGAGCCATGTCAAAGTCAACTTCATTGATATCAGCAGAAAGTTTGCTGAAGGATATCATCTCCCTGGCTTCACAAACAATGTTTTCCTGCTCACTCTTGGTTTTATCATATAAGGTTTGTACAGAATTAGATAGTTTCTAGGCCTCAATTTAATAATTATATGTCTGCATATTGATTATTATAGCAATATTTGATGTTGAGAGTCTCTCCAAGTACCCTCCTAAGACCAGAAAGCACTTGTGTATTTGTGGTTCCTGCACTGGGGCACGATTATTCTGCTTTGGGATTCTGTGGTTATTTTGCCATTTTGTTTTATTTGCCATCTAATTCAAAACAAGACATACTAAGCCTACATTTTTGGCAAATACCAGTCAGAAAACCTTGTCTATAAGAAAAGAGAAATAATAAATTTACAATTAAAAGCTGGTGAACCGCAGACTTTCATCCACAGTTTTAGAATACACTTTGAAGGCAACACAGACATTAAAGACACAGAAGAAAGTGGAACACTGGGGATATAAAGTAAGATGGGTTTACAAAATGTTGAACTTTTCAGAATAATAGGTTTTCAGATGAGAGAAATGAACCAGTTTTCTTATATCTGGACTTCATTAAAGTTTTTTCTACAGTGTCATATGGGAAAAGACTATGATGTAGAAAATAACAATTGAATTCAACAAGTGTAAGATGGTAACAAGCTAACTACAGGAAAGGATGTGCTGACAGCAAAACAATTGGTCTGAGGGGGGAGGTTTCCTTGGAGTTCTTCAAGAAACTATATATTTTTGCTCATGCCCCTGAATTACAAAGCAATATCAGAACCAAGAGAACAGACAGAGTGTCAGAGAGTGAGTTACCTGGAAAGTGAGTTGGGTACCACCGGTCATGTCCATATTTCAGTAGATAATGTGTGTCTTGGCATGCTGCTGGAAGCTGCAAGGACAGTAAGGGCAGGTTCACTGGTTAACCATCCCTACTACTGAAGGTGATGGCATTTTTGGGGAGCTGGTGGCAGGGGTGGAACACAGGGAAGGCATTTCTTATTATTCTCTGTGTGGACATTGAGAAGAACGAAATGACCTTGAGGCATGAAGCTCTGGAAATCAGTCAGCATTCAGCACTGCCAAGTACAAGGTCAGGCACTTAGAAATCTCTAAGATTTTTTTGTCATAGTCTGGGATTTCACTAGTTTGATGAAGAGCAGAAAAAACAATGAGTCAATCAGTAACAGGAAGAGCAAGTACCACACCTATGATGTCACTGCAAGAGAAAAATGTGGTCCTGATACATACGGAGGCAGAATTATTTTCCTCTTCACCAGGAATATAGATTTCATTATACAATACTTTTATGAAACCACCTCTGTAATATCATACAGACCCAGTCATGCATGAAAACACAAACTGGAACAGGTGTGGATTCCTAAGCTGGATGAGGCTAAACCAATTTGACTTATACAGCCTACAAAAAGGAGGTTGAAAGCAGATATAAATGCAAACATATATAAAAAGCTGATATAAAAAACAGCAGGGAACACCAAATGCAGGTACTGATAGAAGTTACTTGCACTGCAAGACAAGATCAGCATAACAGCAAAAGGTATTAAATAATCATTAATACATCTTAGCTGTAGATTAGTATTTTTCTAAAACAGAAATAGTACTCCGACCCTAATCCCAGATTTATTAATAATTGATTACAAGATGCAACTGATGCAGAAAGTCCATTCTAGTCCAGTAGTTTTCTATTCTTCCTAACAAATAGGCATCCTCACCACTGAGAAAATAACTAAAACAAACATGTTATAAAGCTGGCAAATGAGATAGAATAAGCTGCCAAACCGAGGCCTACCTCAGGCCAAATTAATAGGTACAGAATTGATTTTTTCTTATGTGGTACAGTATGTGTAAGGGAGACATGTAATCTATAAAGTCGTTTTTCTGTATTTCATGCCAAGAATTTTTCTTAAAACCTGCAGGTTCAACTACATAATCACTAATCTTTCAAAGTTACTAACTTCAGCCAGAATTACATACATACTAGGTCAGCCACCTGAATTAAGTTAAAAAAAATCCACAAGACATGAATTCAACATGATGAAGACTCTCTCTGTGAAGCCCCAGTGCTAGTCTCTGCTGGGAGGAATTTTCCACTTTTTTATTTCAGTTTGAATAAATAAATTTGAAATGCATTCTATAGTGTCCTCATGGTAAGAAATAACAATTTGTAAAAAGAAAAATCATGAAGCAATTGAATTCCACAGCACTTTAGATGAAGCCACATGAGTTCCTGCTGTATTCTGAACTAAAATTTGTGTTAAAGGACAATTGTACCCAGAAGTTGAAATGTGGGAAAAGTTAAGTGTTTTGTAATAAGGGGTTATTCCCAGAAACAATTCTGCTACTCTGGTGATCTACTAATCTAAACAACTTCACTCCTCTTTAGGCAGTCTCCATTTGTTTATTTTTAGATCATTCATTTATTAATACTGTTTTCCACTGACTGAAAGACATCTTCCCTATAGAGTCAGAGGGGCGTGCAATGCAAGAATAAGACAGACTGAAGATGGCAAAGTGTATGTTTTCCAAGAATAATAGTTCATTTGTTGGAAATGTTTTCCTATCCAACAAAGGCCAGAAGGAATTACTATCAAGCTTCTTAGGAGACTCCACTCCTACAAATACACACATGGGTTGAAAATGAACCCATGAACCATGAACCCATACCAGGGTTCATTTGAGAACTTGGAAAGTGCTACTGCCTTATGTGCACATGCTGGCATCTAACAGAGATGACAGCTAGTGGAGGGCAATGAACCTTGTTGTTTTTGTGGTGTTTGTAGAGCACATGGCACCACACCCCACTGCATACATGGCAAAGACTGGAGCAGGGAATACAGCTGCTACCACAGAAGGAAAGACTGTAAACACTGTGGGAAGTATGGATATGACTAGAGTGGAACCTTTCAAGAAAGATGGAGAAGGACATTTCACCAGGATCTATAATGATAGGACAAGGGGTAATGGTTTTAAACTAGAAGAAGGTAGATTTACATTCAATACCAGAAGAAATTCTTTATTACAAGGGTGTTGAGAGCCTGGAACTAGTATCCCTGAGAAGTTGTGGATGACCCACTCCTGGGTGTGTTCAAGTACTTTGAGCAACCTGACCAAGTGAACAGTGTTCCTACCCACAGCAAGGGGGTTGGACTACATGCTCTTTAAAGGGACTTTCTAACAGCAATACTCTGTTATTTTATGATTCTATAAGTGTTAAACTGAAACATTCAGGTTTCAAAACTAAGAAGCTGCAAACCCTTACACAGATTATATCAGAAAATTGAATTTCTCTTACTGTAAAGAATGCTTAATGACTCTAAAAGCCCAGAAAGATGAATCCAGGAAGTGAATCTTACTGTAAGTTGTTTTCATGCCTTTGTTTGCTTTTACAGTTAGCATGGGTTTTTGTCCACCTTTTTACTAAATTCAAATGCAAAAACACTTCAGCAGAATTCCACTACTTTAACTGCTGCTTAGTTGTGTAGAACTTTCCTATTGAATAAAGAGTTCTAGTTTTGTCATATAAAAATATACCACCACTACCCTAGTGAAACACTCCATCAGCAAATATGAAGATCTCATACTGCTCCCAAGGAGTTAATACGACCTATCAACCCTGTAAATTAGGGAGGCAGGTGAAAACATTTCTGTAGAAATAATTCCTTTCTGAGGTCTCTGCCAAGAAACCCTGAGAAAAGTCAAGCTAAAGTTTACCTTTACTTTTTCCTATGGGTTTTTTTGTTCTCAAGTTAAACACAGTGCATGCAGAAGTACCATGTTTGAACTAGATACTAGATAAATCACATCTATTTGGAGCAGGGATCAAAATCTACTTCTTTAGAGACAGTTACAGGCATCTAATCAAAGTCACCCAGACCTGTGCTCAAAACTGTATTTCAAATTCACCTCAGATCAAAGGGTTTCAAATACATTTTGCCAACTAAGGCTTAAACAAAGGACTCTATGGTCAAAAGCCACAACTTTAGTCCTCTTCAAGGATTTGACCCATTGTATGACTTTGGGCCCAGCTTTTAACTTTATTACACTTTGGTCAGCTCAGATGGAAAAGTAGGTAGGAAAATACATCACTTAAAACCAGATGCTCCAGCTAAGCCAAATTCCAATGAAAAATAAGGGAACATACGCTTTCCTTAAAGCAATCACCACAGTCAATAAAATGTGCTGTGGGGGAATGCAAATACAGTCTCTCACAGAATATAAATCATAGGGTATGGTTTATTAAACACAAAGAAAAAGCACAAACAGGACATATACAAAAATATTAGGTTCCATAGAAGAAAGTTAGCCCTTAAGTCTGGATTTTGCAAATGTGCATATCTATTCATCTGTCTATCTATCTATCTCTCCATCTATCTACCTTTACTCACATGAGGTACTTGAAATTCAGTGGGATTAGTTGTATGCATAAATAAAAGAAATAATATATATATATTTCCGTAAAGTCTGAAAGTGAGTGTTTTCCATGCACTGTAAATTTAATATCAGATTTATTCTATCTTTCCTAGCTGACAGATTCACCAGGCATTAAAGGACAAATAACAGGAAAATAAATTGCATTGCACCTGTTCTGTAATATTCAGAGCACAAGCTGATAGATCAAACACAGTGCTAATGTTGCTGTGCACATCAGTCTTTCTCATTGGTTTAAAGCACTCAGCTTATTTTTTCTCCTGTTTATATCATCTCCACATAGGCTTGTGCATCCTTGGCACAGAGGTCATTTTCACACAAGTCAAAGAAGTCTCTGAGATACCAAATAAACAGACTCTTCTTAGTGTAGTCTACACTTTATCCAGGACCATGGAAAAAGGAAAGCCCAATAAAGATTATGTTTTAAGGGAGTCCTTAAGTCTGGGAAAATTCTTTGGTTAGACTTTTTTTTTCCAAAAAGATGGCAAATCAAGGCAAGATGCTACTTTTTAATCATCACAGGGTATGGAAATAGTGAAACAAGAAACAGTAACTGCTTTTAATTTTGTAGAGGGATAATTTTTTTCAATTTCTTTAGTAAGTCCTCACAGGAAACAACCCAGTGAACATTAGAAATTGCAAGTTCGTTCTGCAAGACCTAAATCTCCCCTCAAGTCTTGCATTTTTCAGCTAATATTTCAATGCTGGCTTCATTTCCAGACTTTACTTCTGTTAAAGCCTAAAGAGGATTTACCTGTTTCATCAAGAAAAGAAAAGAAAAAAGAAAAACTTGATGGGATGTATTCACAAGTAACACACACAGGACACCAACCTTCGGTACTTTAGTTCTTGATTCCAGCAAGGCTTGTCAATACAGCAAAACCAGGAATATTACAGTAACTTCCACCCATAGCCCATCTAATATCAATGGTGAATGAAGACTAAAAAGTGGAAAAATTATTTGCTTTACACATATAGAAATGCAGCATCTTCCTTTGCATAATATGATTTCCCCTGTCGTCCATAGAGCTTCCTGAAGCCAGTCCTGGAAAGGACAGTCACTACAGTTTAATGCTGCAGGACTTCCTGTGCACAGCAGCCCATGTAAATTGGTAAAAATTATTCTAAATAATATAATTAGGGGGTCACAGAAATGAACACAATGTGCTGGGAAGACTCCTCTCAGTTTTTGAAGAAGGAAGTCACATCACTATGCTTATGCAGCTCCTGGAAGGATTTGACAAGTGCAGACCACGGGAGATCAAATGGATCTGGTAATTTTGGATTTCAAAAAGTGTCTCACCAAAGACAGAATGGCAAATGAAATTCAGTGTGAACAAAAGTGTATGGGTTAAACAAATCCTAACTGAAACTTCAATATTGTCCCTTGGAGACAAGATTCTAGGATCACACTACGTAATTCCATTTACCCAACTGCCCCATAGCCAACAAAAAATCAAATAAAATGCCAGAATTTGTTAGGTGAAGAGCAGACATCAAAACAATTCCATTAGTCTATGTGCACACACCTGCTGAAAGCTGAATATAGTTTTTTTATCCCACCATAACAATATGGGCATAATAAGCTAGAAGAAAAGGCTAGAAAAAAGCCATCCAAAAAAAAGCCCATAAGAATGACAAAAAAGCATGAAGCAACCTCTGTAAAAAAAAATTATTTAAAAGACCAGGACTCGTCACCTTGGAATAGAGAAAAATTATGAAATTACAAGTGAGAAGGAGGATATGAGTGAAGACTTCATTATACCAAATAATACAGGAAATAAAAGCATCAAGGGAAGTTCCCAGGTGGTAATTTCAAAGTTAATAAAGGAAAGCTATCTTTTAAAGCATCATACGCTCAAAAAGGGGAATCCTTGTCAGACAGCATTGTGGATGTCAAAGCGCATATTGTTAAAGAACATAATTAGACCAATTCATAGGAGAAAAATCTTCATGAACTGTCAAATGTCAAGACACCCATTGCTAGCTCAGGAAACCATTGAACTACATCTCACTGAAGCTTGAACAGTGCATCAGGGAAGTATCATCAGGAGCTGTCCCATGGGCAGCAGAAGTCAGGCCACTGAGCTGTGTGTACGTGAGGAATGGCTGTCCCACTCCTGCTTGTGGGAAGCCTCCCATGGATCTGCTTCCATTATAAATGTTAATCTATATGTCAATCTATAAATGACATATATTGACATATATGTCAATCAAATGTCAATCTATAAATGTTGGATTGCATCATTCCTCCATACATGACACCATGACATAGGAAGGTTTGGGACCCTGTTCTGCCACAGTCAGGCTGGAATTAACAATGCAAACATCATATTCAGTGGGAACAACAAGGCTTTTTTGCTGCCTTTGCTAGGGCACAGCTCTCCCACCTTTGACTATTTGTTTTATTGTTCTGTGCATCTCTCCAAAGACATTTTTCCCATGGGACTGTGACGACAGAAACAAAACTGCACTCATTTCACTGACACTTCCCAAGGGAAAGCATGTCCTAAACATCATATTTTTTAGCAGCTTTTTCTGAGAAGGGGTGATAAGATGGCTCCCCAGAGAACGTGTGCGTGTGTCCCCTCAGTAGCTGTTTTCCCTCCTGCTGAGTACAACTTGTTGGAATTGCACACACAAACCCAAGGACTTTTTTTTTTTTCTCCACCCACGTGCTGCCGGGAGGTTTTTCAGACTTTCAACATACTGTTTCCAGGGTGACCATTGATCTCAGATTTCAAACATTGCCAGAGCTGCATATCCTCTTGCTGTTCTCTCCTCCCTTTGGAAAAAGACATCTGTGAGCCCAATTTTACCATAATGAGACTCCACACTACAGATACCAGTGGGGCTCTAATAAGCCCATTAAATAATGCCTGGGGGTTCCTCTTGGTTTTGTATCTTATACAGTGTGTACACACCAAGGAACTATAAAACACCAGCAATCCAACGTGCCTTGAGGTAACTGAGTCCTCAGTGTTTAATTTCTTCTTGTCCTCAAAAAACTTTACGAGTAAGGGGTTAAGTCTCATTCAGAGTATCTGGGGCTTGTGGGGAGGGTCATTCCAGGGTAAGGAGATGTATACTAGTTTAAAACCTCTTTCAGCTGCTTCCCACACCACTACCATTCAGGGAAGCTAAAGAGACTGCAAAGAACAGCCTGCAAGGGAAAACCTAAATTAATTGCATGTGCTCTTGAAACACAGGAAGCAGGCACCCAACAAATTTTACAGGGGTTCCAAAGAAGAGAAAGGAAGCGAGCAGGACAAATGACCACAATCACACCACGTGCAGTGATGTCTGCATATGCTCTTCTGCCTCTCCAGATGGGGACCCTCCAGCCCAGGCGTAGTATTTCCAGGAAGAGCAAGACCACGGTGAGTGGGGGTTTCAATCTCCTGCCAAGCATCCCAGAGACTGTACAGCCTCCAGCTCCTGCTCCCCACCAAGAACAGGGCAGGATCAGCCACTTCAGCAATCTGTGTCTGGGAAACAGGGACAAAATCAAGACCCAAATGGAGCTCTTTTATGAGGTCACTAAGCACTACCGCCCAGTAGCTCATGTAGCCCTAAACATCAGCGTCCTCAAAAGGTCTACCTCAACCACTTAGTTAAGGACACAAACCCAAGAAGTCCTGCTAATTCAAAATACCTTGCTGAATCCTACCCTACTCTGGAGAGAAGAGACAAAAAGCAGCCTTCTTTATGATTCCCTTTTGAACTCACTGCATTATTTCTGGCCTGTACATTAAAACAGATGTCTCATTGATTTCCTGGTCACAAAGAAATCATTCTTTTCTCGTCTTGTGACGGATGTTTCTTCAGATGAACAGCTTTGACTTCAAACAGAATCTTTACCTCATGGAATAACTTTTCCCAAACTGATTTAAAAATATCTGTTAGCAAGCTAAAGCCAGCCTCATTGTATTTCTTAAGCAAAGGGTGAGGAGAAATGTTCTTTTCAAAATTGCACAAAATGTCACTACCACTTGGCATTTTTATCCCTTAAAGAATGGATCACGATGGAATATAACAGGTGCCTAATTAAGGAGCATTTACTTATCCTTATTTTAAATCTCATTATCAGCTCTGAAAGAGTAAGCCCCAGACACATCCATGTTTCACTTCAATCAGCTCTCCTTCATAAATGAGGGGATGTTTAATGCACTTTAAGCTTTGTCAAACTACTTTTGTAGGGTTTGCTTATTCTGTAATCCCTGGAAAAACATTACAGGAAAGGGAGGGAAAGCACAGAAGTATATAAATAACATTTTCTACTTTGAAAGTAGAAAAATGCCCTGTGCTGTGGTAAAGGAAAACTGGGGAAATAACTTTGTGATTTACTGGAAATCAAGAAGGGAAATATTTCATACACCATTTGGGGTTTTGGTTTAGAGAGGGGCACAATAATAGAAAGACTAGCTTGGCCTTTTCTACTTAGTCCTTGGCTACACAAATCCTTTGTCTCACTTGAACTCACTATAAAAGGGGAATAAACCTCTCCCATGAGCTACTTAGTTAAACAGAGTGTGGTGGTGGGGAAACACTTGATTACAATTTTAACATGTCTCTTGATTTAGCCAGGAGATTAATAATGCCATTCCTTCCAGCAGACCTTTTTTCTCAAGAGATTACATCAACAGTGTAGAAAAGAGCAGGTTATACGTCTTACAATGAGTGTGGCATGAATAGCTACATGCATCAATTAATTCACAGGCTGCTTCTACCTGACCAGAGCACACCCAAGCATCTGCTTCTAAAGAATATGGTTCCAGTAGCTGTTTGCCTGTCAGGCAGTAGTTTTAAAGGCCTCGTACAAAGGACCAAAAATACATTCACAAAGTTACTACTTTAGATCAACAATAAGCTTGTAAACAACTTTCTCATTATAAACTTAATTTAGTATAAGATCCAGGTTTATGATTTAAGAATAAGACAAATATGAGCATTGGAAATGCCAAAACTTAGTTTTCAAAAGGCACTCTTGCACGGATTGCTCATCTTTGCCAGAGCTATATCTAACTCCTGCTTATGTTTTTCAGGTAACACAGTGTAATATAAAATAAAGAGTGGTCTTGGGGACTGGGATTTCACATGGTGTACTCTGGAGTTCCTGCTCATCTGTGCCATTCTATGTTGTACAGGTGACCACTCTGTTTATATACCTGTTGCACAGACCTGCAAAATAAGGACATTACCAAAGAGAACAAAAGCATACTTCAAAGAACCACATGTTTGCCTTGCCTGGAAATTTGAAACATCAGAACACATCTCAAAAATTTTTCTAGTGGACAAAATCAACCACCTCAAACGTTTCTTAAAACCTATTCTTTTTTGCAAAAATTCTTTTCAAACAGAAACAGTTTTTAAAAAGAAAATGTCAGTCCCATAGTAAAAAGAGACATTTTATTCCATGACAAATCCTTTAGCAGCAAGGGCAGCAAATACCTCCTTCTGTTTAGCTCTGTCTTATCAAAAGGCTTCATGGCTTCTGGTGGGGTAAGATAGTGCTGTGCCTACTCTTTATATAGAATCATAGAATATTATGAGTTGGAAGGGACTTACAAGGATCATTAAGTCAAAGTATGCCACTCCAGCTCACATGTGGATGTAACTATGGGATACTAGCAGCCACAGATCATGATAACAGGGCCGCAGATAGATGTGGCATGTAACACACACATATGTCCATGACTGATTAGGTGCAAAGGCATGCACGAAAATATCAGGAGACTTGGAGTTCCAGCAACACAGGCTACGTTATCCTTCAATCCACCTCAGAAAACCAGCTATTTTAGGCACTGCAGGAGCAGGGGTTATGCTCACACAGAAAAACAAACACATGGGGTGACATCCTCTCCACATGAAAAGAGGAGTCTGTAATCTCTGTGGGTGTCAATTTAGCATAATCCCCACAGAAAGATTTAGCTTGCTTTAAAATACACAGATGTCGTATTTAAGAAGGGCCCATTCATTTCAGACCTGAAATACATAAACATGCCTTGAGTAATAAAGCAAAAAAGGTACTTTTTGCTGATGTGTTGTGGTTTAGGATTTCTGAGGAGGTGAAGTATGGAGCTCAGTTGTTGTTTTCATTTTCTGAGAGGATTTTATTATTATTAAGTTTTAATTTAGTTTGGCTCAATCTTTATTTTGCAGGTATGTAAATACAGGGAACCCAGTGCCAATAGCTAGAGAATAATTCTGGTCAAAATGAAACACAGAGCTTTAGGCTATAAATGTAAGACAAAAAACAAAGGACTTAAATGAAATCTGACATGGCAACTCATTAAATTCAAGAGTATCCATGATATTTTATTTAACATCAGTTAAGTGCATCTTTAAACAAGATGAATGCAAGTTCAGGAAATGAAACAGTCATTGCCTAAACATTTAACATGCTAGAGACAAAGGAAACACACCACTGTGTCAGAGGAATCACACCAGTTAGTCCAAAGCCTTATCTTCAAGACATGTCGTTTCAGCGTCTCCAGAGGCACTTATCTCCTTTCAAGAACAAACTCCAAAACTGGTCTGAAGATTGGGTACTGAACCAAAAACAGTATTTCTGATGAGGCCACATCACTGTGAAGGTAACATGGTATGAACTTTACCTGTCATTCACTCAAGTAACTTAAGTCCATCTGACTTTGTCCTCACTCACATTAATTTAAATAATTTTGTGTTATTACATGGGGGTTTTTTGTCTCTTATTGCATATCATTAGCAAATAGGTCAACTTCTATCACAGGATATGAATTCAGCACCCTTTTTGTAAACATTTTGCTATAATATTCGTGGAGTTTGCCAAGGCAGGAAGGGGTACTTCTCAAAACACTTTGTTTCTCACACCTTGACTGCCTAAACCTTTTGTGCAGGCTTTTCACGAAGATGAGCAGTTACACTAAACATATCAACCAACTTTCCTCCATCTATTTTTTTTTATTATGACTCAATTGAAGTTTATTAATAATACTGCAAAAGCCATGCCAGCTACATTCAGGTATGTCATGACAGTCTTAATCTTTTATTTCAGTTTCAATGTTCTTTATTTAGCAAGAAGAATCATTCAATGCGGATGTTGTCACTCTATAACTACTCATATTGCCTTTTGTCCTTTTAAAAGATATGGATCCAACACAGTAAATAAATTAAAGCAGGCTAATTAAAGCAATAAGTATGTTAAAGTAATGAGATCTTATATAGTTAGCTACTGCCTTAAGTATATAAAGTTAAGAAAAGTCTCTTTTCCTGTATATGTGTAAGTAATTAGGACATAGACAAGGGTACAGCAGAGGCTTCTGAAAAATAAGTGGTCCCATTCCTGGCATTTTGAGCATTAGCACAATGTATATTGACCTGCACTACAAGCAGCCCAGTATACAAGCATACAGATAAGCCCAGTACACCAAATGAAGATCTCAACCCCCTGAGAATTAAAAGCGGCTAAGAACAGGGAAACTTAGGTAGCTGCAAAAATACATCTGTGACCATTCTCCCCCAACCCCTCCTGCTTTACCAGGCTACAAGAAACAGGGCTTGTTTTACCACACATTCAGGCCATGGCCACGCTTTCCTATTGTCAGAGCTCTGCAAGCTGACTGCAAAGTTCATACAGTCTGCTTCTCAGAGGACTCAAGACTGCTACAGAGATTATTTTTATCAATGTTACCACAGGCAGTGAATTAGAGTCATCAAGTTTCCTCAGAAATGCTTCAAAGAACAAGAAGGAAGAAAAAGAACTTAAGAACGCTTACCAGCTGGGAGAAAGATCAAGTCACAAAATGCCTATGTGAGAACCAAAGATGGTTTGCTCTGTCAAATTTAAAGGACCAGTTCCCAAAAAGTATTCCTTGGGAGCATTATGACAGCCATTATCCATGGTTGCCACATAGATGAAGCAACATGCCTCACTTCATGAGAAAAATATGTAGTGACCATTTAACTAGAAATGAGAAGCCTGCTTTTGTGTGGCTTTTCTGCATCATTCTGCATCTGGCTGTGATCCCTAAGTTGTCCATATATACAGAGCAGCCACTGAGCTCACAGTTACCACTGAAAAGCCAGTATCTGTGTTGCTCAATTCCCTTGGACCATCGTAAGTATGCCTGAGCTGACACTTGTCTGCCCATCCAGACTGCCTGTTCTCCACAGTTTTGTGGCTTGACAAACCAGACACATAACCCAACATAACACATAACCCTGAATGCTCTGGCCTGCTTTAAAAACACTGCCACAGGTGCTGCTCTCCTCTATGTGATAACACCATGCCAGCACACAAGAGCTGATTCCCTGGGCCATGGCATGGTTCAAAGAGAAGGCCTAATCCCTCTTTGCTTGATCTGGAGGTATGAACGGCACCAGCATTTTCATAAAGTAATAAAGCGCTAAGACATAAGGTATGGCTAACAGGGAGCCATCTCAGCAGGATACACAGACGTCAGCAGACAGTTCTGCAAGACCAAAGGCAAGAAACATAGCCTCACTTCGGGGTGAAAAATTCCTTCTTCATGTCCAAGGTGCTTCTGACTGTCCACCACTAATACTGTTACCCAACACCCTCCTCAGGACAACAGGAGATCTCAGCACCACCCAGGAAAATAAAATCCTTGCTAATCTAGAGGGGATTTGCAAGGCCACATCATGAGCCATATGAAACATAATCCAGGGGACAGGAGAGGGAGTCAGAGCAAAGGGAACTTCTGAGCCTGAGGACTTTTTTAGAGGGCAGTGGAAAAATAATCACATGACTGTAGGAGTTTCTTCCAAAGGGCATGACATGGCAGAAGGAGTCCAATATCCATGAGGTCTTTGATCTTAGCTGCAAAAATAATTTATTTATGGGGTTAGATGGTATCTTTGAGAGTTCTAGTAGTATTGTCTTTAAATTTCCTTTAGCTGTGCATAACAGATGGGCAACACGTTAGTTTTATTTACAGACAGTCCTCATTCGCAGAACAACAGAGATGGAAAGGGAACAGCCTGTTTAGCTTTGACATGAAGGACTTCTCTTGGAAAAAGTTCTGCTGAGAGGTTTAGGGGCACCTTTTTATTTTTAATTGTTTTACATTATCAGTTGAACTTAAACATCCATCCCACAGCTCTATTGTTCTCCCCTGGAAAAATCTTAATCGAAGTTTAAACATTAATCAAAAAGGAAATAAAACTAAAATTGCCGTTAAACTACAGTGAGTTATGCCTTGGCAACTCTACCCTTTTGACCCTGCTATCACTTTGACGAATTCAGCCTATTGTTTTGTGTAGTAAAGTGCTGGCTTGCACAAGATACTGCACAGTCTGCGAAGTATTTTGATGACTGGTTTGTAGATGCCTCTACTACCAAAGCATCTGAGGGTGTGTAGAAAATGTCATATATTGGTTTAAACCAAAATACTGAATAAAACCAACATCCAGACAACATCAGACAGAAGTCTAAAAGTGACCTTGGGCCTTGTACCATCTTACAAAGATCAATAGCCTCAAATTCTCTTAGATCAGTGGGACAAAAGTTGCAAGAGTAGTATTTTTCCTTAAGAATAATTGGTTGGTCTCTACAATTACCAGATCTGCCATTAGTTGGTCATAACCAATTAATATTAGTAAACCACTATTTATACTAACAATTCACTCATCTCACTTGTTTTGGCAAAACAAGTAGCTGTTCAAAAGGTCTTCTTCTGACCCGTGTAAGGAATCAAAAATCCTTGAGTCCAATAGGCTTTGTGTCAGGTTGTCACATAGAAATCTGTATCGACATCTTCAGCTGCATTCACAAGCAAAGACCTCACACTGGAGAAGAAATTATCTAATCTGGTTTCCTCTGGAAAACCACTGGACCTGTACACTTGCATTGTGTTTGTGTGTCAAGGTTTTGGCAGCCAAGGCTGAGACCATCAGCAACAGTGGTAGAGCCTCCAGGATAAGATAATTAAAAAGGGGATCAATCTACTGCACAAGAGCAATTTGCAGCAGAGAGAGGAGCAAGAATTTATATGTGAAAGCAACAACCCTGCAAGATTTGTGAAAAAGGAGGTGCAGGAGGTGCTCCAGGCTCTGGAGCAGACTCCCCTGCAGCCCATAGTGAAGAACGTGGTGAAACAGATTTTCTCCCTGCAGCCCATAGAGGTCCATGATGGAGCAGAGAGCCACCTGCAGACTTGAAAGGAGCCCACTGGAGCAGGTGAATGCCTAAAGAAGGCTGGGATCTCATGGGAAGTACATGCTGGAGCAGGTTTTCTGTCAGGACTTGTGACCCCATGGGGGAGCCATGCTGAAGCAGTCTGTTCCTGAAGGACTGCATCCTGTGAGAGAGATCCACACTGGAGCAGCCCGTGCAAGAACTCACAAGAATTTGGTGGAGGACTCTCTCCCATGGAACGGGCTGCATGCTGGAGCAGGGCAAGAGCATAAGGAGTCCTGCCCTTGAGGACGAAAAAGCAGCAGAAACAACGTGATGAACTGGCTGCAACCTCCTTTCCTTGTTCCCCTGTGCTGCTGTGGGGACAGAGGTAGAGAATTAATGAGTAAAGTTAAGCCCAGAAAAAAAGGGAGGGATGTGGGGTGAAGGTATTTTAAAATTGGGTCTATTTCTTATTTCCCTACTTTGATTTGACTGTTAATAGATAACTCATTTCCCCAAGCTGAGTGTATTTTGCCTATGGCAGTTCACGGTGAGAGATCTCTCACTCTCTTTATCTGGACCCCTGAGCCTTTTGCTATATTTTCTCTCCCCTGTCCAGCAGAGGAGGGGAGTGATAGAATGGTTTGGGTGGCATAGAGTGACATCCAACCAGGGTCAGCCCACCACAACTCTGTAATCATGGTTTCATGTGCAAAGGAGAGCTCAGGTTCTGTGACTTAGAAAACCCAGAACAAACTCCCAGCTCTGCCATTGCTCTGCATTGAGACCTTACTCATGCCATGTCAATGTTCCGTCATTCTCATCATCTCTGCTTTAGCTTGATGTTTTGCACTACACCCACATTGGGTCATACAGGCAGTAAAACTAGCAAAATTCTGTCAAAATCTAGATCTAACAGTAGGCTGCAATTATCATCAGAAAAGATGCTTTTCTAGTGATATAATTTCAGTGTCATCAGAGCAGTCTGAAACAAATACTTCATTGTTCTATTGCATAAACATCCTTCTAGGTCATATCTGTCTGGATGAACTTGGTCTGTGCCACTGGAGGATGGGAGGTGGCAGAGGCAGCCAAAGTGCGTCAGCTCTGCAAACCCACTGTTTCCTGCTCCAGCAGCAAACCGAGCTGTGTCCACACGTCACTGCTGGGGAGCCAGCTGCTTCCCAGAAGGAAAAATAGAAAACTCACTGTCTCATTGTGGGGCAGCTCCAGCACGCTAAATAGAGTCATATACTACCACTCTATAAGCAAAACCTGCTGCTGAGGGTAAGGAAAGGTTATGCTTGTTTTCTGAGGTTTTAAAACATTTTTTTTTCCTTTTTTTTTTTCTTTCTCTTAACCCAAATGGATCCAAACCAGAAGTTCCTTCCTGTCTGAAAGAGTTTAAGCAGAGGACATTTGTGGCCTGATTCTCGTCTCAGCTTGAGTTAAGTTAGATATATCTCCAGTGAGCTGACAGAGCTACTTCAGAGTAAAGCCAGGGCTAGGGAGACAAGAATCTCTGACACACTAATGAAGTCATAACAGCAGCAGCCATCCAGAGCAGAGTCAGCATTTTAAAACCAAAATTATGTTGATCTTTCAGCTGGAACACACAAGATTTTGAAGCTCATTCAAGTACTCTGCACCAAAATATTCAATTCCTTTCCAGCATCGTTTTAGTGCAGTTGATAATATGAGTCTGTAGCCTGTTGAGGCCAAGAAAAATGGTAATGACTTTACTCTTTTCTCAGCTTGCCAGTTTTTGACTGAGAGGAAAGAGAGTACTAAGTGGAATAACCAACAGCAACAGCACCTTGTGAGTGCCACAAGGTGCAACAGCCTCAAAAGATTCCTGACACTTGGTGACAAGAGGGACGGTTGTGGTCACGGCTTATGGCCACAGACCACAGAAGTCAGTCAGAAATTCCTGCAGTCAGACCTCAAACCTTGGGTGACTTATAAGGTCTAGATCAGAAGAGTTTGGACACTGGAAATCATTTTGAATGTTTGCCTCTAGTGAGAAGAGCTACCATCATGTGCTTCTGTTCTTTTTTTTTTTTTT
>VZRZ01006723.1:262416-292694 GCA_013398175.1 Climacteris rufus | reverse complement strand
TTGCCCTATGGGGAAAACGTTCCATTATGTTTTTTTTTTTTTTTTTTTTTTTTTTTTTTTGAAAGCTAGTTATCTTCAAAGAGTCTAGAAAAAGAGGATTTCTGTGAGAATTAAATTTCCGCTCTTTGAAGAAAACAAGTGCAGCCTCCGAGCTGTGTCCCTGTAAGTATTTGAGACCCAGCACAAAATCTGTGCTTCTGGTCCTAGTTAATCCACTACAGGTAGATTCTGCTACAGGACATAAGTATATTTTCAGCATACAGTGCTCCTTGTCTGCTCAGTCTTTGTTTTGGCCTTTGAACCTCACTTGTAATTCCCTACTTAGCTCTTGACCCTTCTTCACAGACTTCTGATTTGACCTTTGCTAATTCTCTTTCTCCTAATCCTGACCTGCTTGTCTTACATTGCTTAAACTTTATCTCATCTGCTATCCCAGAATCTGCTCTGTAGTTTATAGTCCCTAAATTTGTGGTTAAGTCTCTAAGGACCTTCTTGACCGGACCTTCTTGACCAGACCTTCTGGCAAAGTGCAGCCTATTTCCCAGATTCTGACTGAATATAGTACCTTCATCCCCTCTCTAAATCTCATTCCAGTTTGGCTTTCATGTGGGGACATAACTACCCATATCCTACCATATGCCTTTTATCTCCCAGGGCAGAGGAACATGGCAGAGTAGCTCCAGAGTCATCTATGATGACTACCAATATCCAGCCTACATTTACTGCTAAGCCACCCCATCTCTTCTACATCAAAAATTCTTCCCACTTTGGGCAGTTTTTTTGGGCTGAATTTTTTTGTATTTCTTTTTACATTCCTGTACTTAAGCGTTTTAATCCAGTGGAGGCCCTGAGCTACCAGTAGATATCCTGGAACCATCTTGCACACTCCAAGTAAAAGATGTCTTTTTCTGTTTTGTTACAAAAGACATTTCCCTCTCTGGCAAAAGACAGTATCAGACCAGGGCAGTGTTAACCATTCAAATGTCCAAGTCTCACATGGCCCTCACAGTCTAATCGTATCTTCTGTGATACTTTCCAGGGCTATGTTGTCTCTCTTTCCCACTCCCATCCTGTTCTTCATAGTCCAACAAGTGTGTTGACCAAGTGAAGATTCCTACAGGTCCCATCCTCTTATCTATCCCATCTTGCACAGCATACAGTCCCTGTAACACACCTGAATATTCAGCAATATCACAGACTGACTGTACATCAAGCAGTCATGAGGGCATCACCTTTCCTTTTGTCTGCACCTCCTGAACCGAAGGTCTTTGTTCTCCAGATGAACTTCATCTTGAGCGAGAGACACCCAAACCCAATGAAAAATGCAGCTCCTCTCTCCACACCTGCCTGGGTCTGCTGGGTCTTTCCAGTGTCATTGGGTGAAGAAGGCAAGATGCTTCCTGCCTGCATGCCCAAACTCTTTGGAAACACCCAAGCTGTGAGTGCTAGAACACTTCCAAACAGCTTAAATTAGAGCTCTGTAAACTGGGTATTGGACTGGTGGAAAAGAATTGTCCTCTTCCATACAACCAAAATCTGAATCAGCTCAAAACTACTCAAGAAAAATTGGCTATAGGTGCTATTAATTAAGTCATGACACATAGAATAATTTTCCCATAACAAGGTGCATGAAAACAGGTGAAAAATGATTCTGAATAATAATAGGAAACCAAATAAGAACAAAGCACATATTATGCACAGATTCTTCTCTAGACTGCACAAAGACAAGTCTTCTGAAAGTCACAGGCAATTTTAATAAGTTCTAGATCCTGTTCTAGATCCTTTCTTTAATCACCTCCTAATATCTGTGAAGCAGTGTGATCCAGAAAGTTGTTGGCCCCTTCATTAAAGGAAGATGGACTGAGTGGATGTTTGTGAACATAACAGCTAGAAGTTATGTGATATTCCTCCTTACCTGCAAAAGATACTCATAGACTGACTTTTTTCCTTTCTAGAGAAATAATCTAATCTGTATGCACTAGCAGACTGATGATTTCTTGGCTTTCTCCCTCAGTACTCTTTTGACAGAGTGTCCAAGAAATTAAATAGATGGAGGTTTAATATTTTATTACTTCTATAGCCTTATCCTGAGATGTTTATAAAGAAGGAAATCGACCTCTTCCTGGATACCAATGAACTGTCAACATCCTCCAGCCAGCTTCTTTGTGACACATGTAAACCCTCACAGGCAGGCTTACTAGCCTTGCTCCAGCTATAAAAGAAAAAGAAAGCAAAGGGGTTGGATGAGGAGCATGCCTCAAATCCTTCTCTTGAACTCTTACCCATATTCACCAGAAACTGGTAGGAGCTCAGTATGTGATACACATCTCAGGCCCCATTCACTCTTCTCAGTTTTGGGAAGGATTTGAGCAAGGACAAGGCAGGCAGTGTGTCAGGGCCCACTGAAACAAGAGGGCTTAGGCAGAGCCCTTCCTGCACATCAAAGTACCCAGAATAAACTGTTCATTGTTCCCAAATATACAAACAAGAGATTCTTCAGCCTTCACCCAAACCCTTACAATTTCAATTCTTTCCTTCACACACACATATCTGGAAATGCTCTTTGCTAATATCAAAATGCCCCAATTCTGCGTCCCAGCATGAAACCTGGGATGTCCATTAAGAGCATCACAGCTTGCCAATACCCTGAAACCCTTAACACTGGGTAAAACACCTGGCCTGATGGCTCCTAGGTTAAGTTTTCTGCTTTTTCACACACACACACACACATGCACATGCACATGCACACACACCCCATAAACCCTCAGGCAACTACATACTTTCTTCTACAAGTGTCTGGAGGAGAGTTCTGTCCCATCTGCCTTAAGGGAGGGTTTGATTTCAATGTTTTCCAAGCTGGACTGGAATCACAAATCAGGCTTGAACTATTGACCCACCTCTCTCAAATTCTGAGAGGTAAGTTAGTGGAACTCATGTGCAATATCAGATGTCTGAGCCTGGTGGGGATACGTAGTGGCTGGGCCAGCTCAGATGGTACCTTTAGCAGGGTTAGGACAGCAAGCCCCTCATGGTTTGGGCAAGAAATAGTTATTGACCAAGAACACCAAATACACATCTCTCGTGATGTGATTTTGAGTCCTCATATATGGGAAGTGATCTGAGAAAAGTCCCTCCTGTACAGTCAGTTGGTTCAGTGGCCAAAGTAGTGCATAGTGAGGGGTAGAAAAAAAGCCAGGATCAGTGCAGATGGTAGGAAGTTAAAATGGATCACATCCCTGGGGGAGCAAAGAAGTGCTTTAAGTCTTTCAGGGCAAAAGTAGCTAAAGCTTCAGAAAATAAAATAAAATTGAAAGATAATTGAAAAATAAAATTGAAAGCAAACAAACAAACAGAAACAAAAACTTAGAGACAGCCCAAGGGCATGGTGCTTTCTACACTCTTGTGAGGACCCAGGGAAAGAATCCGTTGTGATTCTTTGTCCTAGTGGATGGCAGTGGTGGGATTTTTGAGTTTTGATACTGGCAAAAGAGAGGAGCCAGTTGCAGCAGGAAGGAGGCTGGGCCTCACCACACTGTGGGGAAGAAAGGGCTAACAGAGAAGGTCAGAAGAAAAGGGAGCCATCAGTCTGAGCTTAGGGTACCCATCACTAACAGCTCTAGAAAGCTGCCATACTGCAAGGGTGACAGATGCCAAGGGACTGGGAAGACAAGTGACAGGGTCGAGGGCTGATGGTCTGAGACAGTTTTGGATCCCAAGTTAAGAAGCAGGAGAATTTTACAGTAATGAAACTCTCTCGCAGGTACAAGAGTATTTCTTCCTCTTCGCCATCCAGTTCTCTGGTTTAAAACTTGCTTTCACCTGGTATGAACAGCCCAATGGCTGGTCAGTTCATGCTATCAACAGAGAGAACACTGTTTGTCTGTAGTGCACCCTCCCAGCATCAATCTGTAATTTTAGTTTGTTTTCAGCTTACAGAATTTACTGGTAAAAAGTCAGAGCTGCTGCAGCTCTCCTTCCTTCCTGGCAAGGAGAGGAGAAAAGGAAAGATAAAAATACCAGAGAACTGCATGACTGTCAGAAGCAGCCTTTCTGTAGCCAGCAGGAGACAACCATCAGCCAGAGGCATTTTTTCTCTCACTGTGGGGAAGCACAGCACATTAAAAATGGACATTTTTCCCTGGGTTGCTCATCTACTTGGAGGTGTACTTCTCTCATTATCTTATTGTTCTGTTCCAAAGGTTTAAGGGGATTAGTGAGCATTTTATGCTGAGTTTGGAATAATGCCAGGAAGGCTGAAGGAAGCTAAGAACAGCCATGTCAGATATCCAAATTTCAGGACATTACTGTGACCCTGTATGTATGTCCCCAGGACTGTTTTGTAGCCCTGAAAGAGAAGGGTCAAGAAAAAAGTGGGCACATCTGAACACAGCAACATAACCTCATTTGTTCATCAACACAGCAATATGTTGCTACTTATATTCTTTTAGTACAAGACATTAAACTTTGGATAAACAAAATTCTGATTATCTAAAAAAAAAATCATAAAAAGCTAGTATATATCATCTCAAGGGGGTTTCCCCAGCTGTGGCAGTTTTATGCAGATCTGAAGCCTGTGGTTTTCCCTCCAGCCACACCATTCAGAAATGCTTCTGTGCATTGGCTTTCCAAGCATCTCGCACAGAGTTGTTCCAAATATGTGACAGTCGCTACATTGCTCATGAAATTAGTTAAAAACTGTGCTGCCTGTCCATTGGCAAGAATCTTACTTAGAAGAAAAGAAAGAAAAAAAGAAAACTAGAGTACTAGTGCACAGGTATTTCAGTTCAAAAAAGCTCTTCCTGCAACAGCATCATGCATGGGTAGCTGGAAGAGCACGAGTCAGGCCCAAAATCAGTCCAGCAGCAGCTTGGTTCTCCCCCACTTCCCCCATCCAGCCCATCCCCACACCTGCTCTGAACTGAGGGCCGGATGCAGGAGTGCACCAAGGGTGTGCATAATGAGAGGTGTTGTGTGATTTCGTTCTGTGACAGTCGCTGCCCATCGGCATCAACACACACTGAGCTGCTTGTCAGAGGCAGGAGCTCATCCCTGACAGGCACATTCACCTCACCCATGGGTGGCTTGGCTCTCCAGCCTGCCTGAAAGGCTCATCTCTGCCCTTGCCATCACTATCCTCTTGCCATTGTTTCAGTTTTGCACTTGCATTTCTCGCAGTGATCTCGTCCTGACCTTTATCAGGCTCCACATCGTTAATTAACTTTGTCTGAAGTTGCTTCATTTTTAGAGGGGTTTTCATTTTGCCTATTTCCTCTCCCACTCACACTGCAAGATACAGCTCCTCAAGGAAAACAAATTCCATCTTCAGCTGAAAGTCCAGAGGGTTTTTTTTCACTGACCTAAATTAAACTCCAGATTTGCATTGACATCAGAATTTAGTCCTAGGACTTTCAAGTCCTGCCAAATTCATAGAAATGGAGAGCAATATAGTTAAAAATCTGCTTCCACTCTTTATTTTAATTAAACCATATTTATAGTACAATTGGACATATGTATGTGCATTTTGAGTGAATATTAATGTTTTAAATTATGCAATTAAATTCGTCATTGAAATTAGATGCCTGTACTCAGGGAGTCAGCAAAAGCAGAGACAGAAAGGATTCTCCTCTTTTACCTGCTTAAGAAAAGCACTGAAATTACATATGTTAATGCTAGAAGGTGGTTCATGAATTAAAATATCACAGGGCCCTCAAAAGGGAATAAAGAGCTAGGTAAGAATAATTAATGTGCTTTTACACAAAGAATGATACTTTTTATATATCTTTGACCTTCTAAGGTCAAAGGGATTATAGAACTGTTTGAAGTTCAGGAGGAGCTGAGCAAGGAAACAAGAGGGCTTTTCATGGGGTGATGAGAAGCTGTGGCTGACATTTCAAGAGCAGAAAGCCCATTTTTATTAACTCCTTCTTTCTCAGGTAAAAAATGTGTTTGACGTAAGAAAGCAAAACAAGCATGCAAATGTGCAAAAAATAATCCAATTTCCTCTGCAAACACACAGACCTAATCTTGAAGTTCAGCAGAGCCAGCAGCAGCAGAGTGGCTGACCATGAGGAGGCAGAAGAGAAAGGCCCATGGGAGGCAGGTCACTGCAGACAGGACAGCAAGGCATTACCGGCGCTTAGATGAACACTGCTCACTAAACCTCTGGAAATTTATTAGGGCAGCTGTTCAAACTCTGCAGCAGGCATAGCATACTGTTATCACAGACCTTTCTGTTTAAACTTTTGAAGAGTGTGTCTTGTACATTTCTGTGCACAGCTCAGTGGGTAAAAGAACACCAGGGCAGTTATTTGAGCATGCAAATAATGGCAAATACAACATGTGCAAACTAGAGAAAGGAGTGCAGCATAAGGTCTCGAGGGTAGATTAAGTTCTTTATCCTCAGTGAGTATTTTACATGATGAAAAACACAGTTTGCAAAGGGGCAGTGGAAGGATAGGTGACATTTAATTAGCAGTTTTGACAGTGAGATCTCAGAAAGACGAATGACAGGCCAAAGTGTTTCATTTTACATTTTCAGTATTTTCCTTTTCTTGTTTTAAAATGGCATATTTTCTTTAAAGTTGTCCAATTACTTTTAAGGGTCTTTAAAAAGAGTTTCAAACTTTACAAAGGAAACTGAATATTTGACTTTGAGTCAAATGAAAGTTTGTGATCAATCCTATTTTTTTATTTTATAGTATAATTACGTATGAGTATGTAGCATGAACAATAATATTTTGTAAGTGTATATACTATATAAAACATAAAGCAAATTATGTGTATCTACTTGCTCAGCCACAGTGGTAAAATAAGAAGACCATTTTCATCTTTATCTGTTTTGAAATATACTGAATTTTTGCATTTTATGCCTCAAGCAAGTCCTGATGTTGAGTCCTCACTAAACAGGACAAGTACAAATACAAATATGTATTGGTAACTTAGGTGTCACCAATATAGAAAGAGCCTATTTCAGTGTCCTTAATTCAGCCACCCAAGTGAAATTTCAGTGGAAACTTCATATGGAACATTTAGGTCAGAGCCTGCTTCTCCCTTTTCATTTTTGTCTATTTTTTCTGGTGTTTTATAAACAAAATAAAACTTTCTCACTTTTTCAGAATTACTTTTCATTTTCTAGCTCTATTAAAAAATCAGGAAGAAAAAAATCTAATTTTTCACTTTCTCCCTTTGCTTACCCTCAAGCTATGAACATCAGTACTTGACTGTTATTAATGCAGCTTGCTCAACTTAAAGAGACTTTCTGAGCATAAGCTGAGGCTGCCAATGAAAGTTCTTACCTGCATATACAAAGTCACAAGTACAGGTACCATTTTCTACAAATATGCAGCAAATTGGAAAATTAAAGCTGAATTGGAAATAGACTGGAAGCTTCCACAGTCTAGGGGATGAGTAACTTGATTCCATGCAGAGTAATTGGCTTGGCCTCTGCCTTCTTCTTGTCTGTATCAGGAAAACAGAAGGAGGTTCCATATTCATGAATGTGCTGCCACAGAAATGTATAATTATGGAAAATCTATTGAAGCCTAAACCAGGCCTCTCTCAGCTCATCCTCACAGGTAAAGTAGTTTGAAGTGACTGCTTCTTCCTATTCTTCTTTAATATTCTCTCTACAGACACCCAAACGCTGAAGGCAACTTCAGCAAAGGTTATTCAAAGGCTTAGTTAAAGCACAAAACTATACCTAGAAGATATGGTATCTACCCTATAAAATCCACAATTCAAATATCTTTGGTGCCTATACACTACTCTGCTATAACTCTATTTTTGTTGAGAGAAATGCCATGTATAGTGTTGATTTCTAGAGCTTTCTGAAAGAAAAGGTGAATTTCACCTTAAAGGCTTAATTCAGCCCACTGTTTACTCTGGACTTGTACTGTAAATTCCCACATGTTCAAGGACATTTTTTATTTGGTGGGATATCTGCCATGTAATATATGTAGCAAAGGGCAGGCTTGTCAAATTCACCAAATCATTTTAGCTTGAAGAAAAGTTTAAAAAGGCAAACTCTGGAGAACATTAGTTGTGGTATAGTTTTAACTAGTATTATACCAGCAGGAAAACACAGCTGGATGTGAGAAAACACTGGTTCCCTTCCTCTGCCAGAGGAGATGTAACCAATGGCCCTCACCTCCCAGAAGTTCATCCATGATATCTACTCTTTTCATATTCAGGGCAGGGCATTTATCTCAATCTCCTGCTATCTTGTTTCACTAGCAATCAATAACTTTAAAAAACAACTGAACTGCAGGTTTCTCACCTTTCAGTTGAGCATCCTACCTGTTGGGGTAAGGAGCCACATTAACTTGCTGTAGTTGTCTCAGTTCCTAAAAATCTCATAACAGGGTAGTAGAGCAACAGAAGCAACTGAGGGAGCCGCACTAAAACCTGACATTTGGGATGTTTGCTACAGAGCTCTGACTTAAAATTCACTGCTCTGTGCTCCAGGGGCTCGGTAGCACAGGAAAAGTGGGCCATACATGTCAGAAGCGGTTAAAGGCTACACAGGCAAGGAAGGTGTGTGTGAACTCACCCTTCGCCTTCACCACTGCTGTGCTTCAGAACAGGATAGGAGTGAAGGTGCTGCCTTCTGGTCTACTTTTTGTTAAATATTTTTTTAAATCTTCAAGGGAAATAGATACAAGAGGAGGCATATGTAGCCTGCAAGTTGGAACAGCCCTCCGGGTTCGTTTCTGTTTTCCAATAAATATTTATACAAAGTTGAAAAGTGACAAAACAGAACAGTTCTCTGGCAATAGGTTAAAAGTGTCCAACTCCTCCTTTGCATTTTCCAGGTTTGTGAATCTATCCCTCCTTTTCCTTTGCTTTTCTTGCAAATGCTTGGGAAGCTAAATGTTTCATTTTGGGTTGAACAGAATATTTCATTCAACTTAAAATGTAATTTCTGGAGTTTTCATTCTTCCTTGGGGATAAAAAGAATGAAAAAATCTAGATTTATTTTAATCCAAAGCAAAATCTTGATTTTTTTTTTTAATTCCACCACAAGATGGAAAAATAAAATCAATTATTTACATAGCCTTAGTGATACATTCAATCAATTGCAATTGCACATTTGCTCAACATCTGTGAGAACCCGAGACTACAAAAAAAATTGCTGCAACAGGAAAAGCTGTGCTAAGTATGTTTCAGTAGAAGACATTATGATTATTGTAAGACAGGTGAAAAAGGGAGTGGAGAGGAGAGGAGAGGAGAGGAGAGGAATCTCTTGCAACACTCCTATGAAGACACATCTCTGACCTGCGTTGACATTCCTTTCAGAAATGGGAACACTGAACTAAGGTCCAATGCCTTTCAAAGGATCCTATTTAACCTTTTATGTCATTGCTTAACACAATGCACTTAGCTTAATGATTCATTGTACTATATGTGATTTAGAAGTATAAAGATTGCATTNAGGAGAGGAGAGATTGTCTAATACTGTCTGCAACGAGGTAAGTCCCACTGACAGCTACAGTTATTCTGACTTTGAGAAATGTGAAAAGCAAGCAGGCAATCGGCTATTTGGATGTGCTATTCTGTAACATTAATGAAAAGGATTAAAAAGAAAAACCAGTCCAAACTCCTACACTTCTCTGCACGCAAAACCAGGTGAGCCTACGCCAATTCTTTACAGAATGTATGTTGAGACTTGGCTGATGGTGCATTCCATAAATAATTCCTCTTCTCTGTGCCTGGAAGACATTTTGGTGTAGGAATTAGAACACAAACCAATATTTCAATTAAAATAATTATTTAAAATGAGCAAACTCTGAGATACTTCTATTGTTTCTTACTTACAAGGTGCCATTTAAACTTCCAGAGATATGAAGTGAAACTTTGTTTATAGATCAAATGCAGTTCTAAGGAAATGCTACATCTTGCTTGCTTCTCCTGAAGATTCTGAAACCCCCTCTAAGACCTTCTTATAAGAGGACATTGTTCATATGTACAGGTAAGGATCTTATTGTACATTAAGGAAAACGTTCCTAACAAAACATAAACTACAAGGGCACAAATATTGTCAGCAAAAGGACTGAATTGTACATAAAATTATTCCATTGTTTGCACAGAACAATCTACTATCTCCCTTCCTAATGTTTTAATAATAACTAAGCACCTCACTAGCCTTTTCACATGCTTTACCTTTATTTCGCTGTCAACACATGGGAAAACAAAGGAAAATCTGAGAGATTATTTTACTTTCTTTTTATTTAGACTGAGAAAAAACAGGGTTCATGAGAACAACACATATAAACAAATACCATTTTTCATTACAAATAGCTATTAAGTCTCATTTCTTACGCAAGATCATTCTCAGAGAGAATCTGGTCTGGTGCTGCAATACTCTGTGATTTCTGAGCTCTACTTGTTGGTGTGTGTATATGCATAATAGCTTTGCTGAGGCAAGTTCTATTCTTTGACTCTAAATGTCTCCCCTGTGGCTCAACCCTTTCCTGTTGCTTTCATGAAAATGAGAAATAGTCCTTGATCACAGAGTTCCCAGGTTTTTCCTCACACTGACAAAGGAGATTGTTGTTAGCCTGCTGCCAAGTGTTTTGAACTGTACCAAAGAAACAGGATTCAAGTGAATATTCTCATGCATTAAGAAGAGGTTTGTTAATCCTCAGTAGAAACATTATGGGCACAGAGATGGGAATATGCAAGAGAGGCCAAGGGTGACAGTGCACTAAACACAGATCTTCAGGCAGATTCTCAACTTTTCCCACTCGTGACCTCACTTCCCCGTGCACTTCCAGGCTCATGACCCCACTTCTGATTGCAAGACCTACTCCTGCAATCAACTTCCCATCAAGCCACCTCTTAAGTACCATGACCTCTTGTTTGTAAACCAGTGTTCTAAGAGCCTGGCAAAGAGGTAACTCCCTTGTGATTCCCTCGGCACAGATGCTGCCAGCAAACCACGGCGATCTCCAGTTGGCCGCCCTTTATTTCCTCACACCAGGAATGAAGACATTTACACCCAAGATTTTGTCTGGGAGAATACTTGTCTTGCCATTATGCACTCCCATCCTTTAAACAATGGAAATCAGAAGTTTAAAGCCTCAAGCAGGCAAAGATGTGTCCCCTTGGCAGCCTGCTTACCCAGCCTGTGATTTCTCAGGATCAAAGGGACATTTCCACTGACCACCCTGACCTTCATGGAGGAGTGCAGCCACAAAGAGGATGTGAAACCACTCCTTGCCATGACTCTTTCACAATCACTTCACCCACAATTTGCAGTGTTCCTTATGTTACTAATAGAGAGAAGGGGAATCTAAGCCATCCTGGTAAACCTCCCTTCATTTTAATCCTTCCTCATAAAACAATTCGTCAGCTCCTGACTCTGTGACCTTTCATCTCTGACTTTCTCCCATCTTACCATTGAAGTTTGAGGGTTTTCAATCACATGAACTTTCTCAGAGGCGGTCTTTAAAGGAGAATATACATCTAATCACAGAAGAACTATAGACCCAGCTCACAATTTAGGACTGAAACTGGTCCTTAAGCAGCCTCACATATGCTCTCCTCTTCATAGTATCTCCTCTTTTGAACTGCCCAAAACCCCACTATATATTTCTCAGACTGCAGATGTCACTGCAATATTCACTTCTCCATGGAACATCCGCACACATCAGCTTAAAGTACATGCATGCAGATGCACTAGTGCAACAGAGGGGAGAATGCATCCTACAAAATGTTTTCGTTTTAGTAACAAATAGTTTCTTGCAGTGTGTTGGTACATCTGCCACACATTAAAAACGCCATCTCTGACAGCAATAACCATATAAGGAACCTTGGATTCAACTGAAAATTTCAGATGCCTATTAGCAGTCATGCCACATGACTCCTTCTCTCTGACCCTGTCTTTCTGAATACAGGGGAGATCTTCACACCTATGAACAAAAGCACAGAGGCAGGGATTGAGTTTTGTTTTGTTTTGTTTTTTTTGCCCCTTAATGAACATGCTTGCCAGAATGCAAGCCAGGAAATACCAGCTTCCATAGGTACTGCCGCTGTGGGTGGTTCGAGGCTGGTGCACCCATCCCTCTGGGGGAACAGATGTTGCCACTGATTCACTTTGCAAGCATGTGAGTCAAAGTCTGCATCTGTGACAACTTACAGTAAAGAATTGTGAGCAGCTGCAGAGCAAAAAAGCTCTGAGTGAAAAGTCAATCAAGATGTAAGGCAAGATACTGCACCAACCCTGAAAACTGACAAATGGAATCCGTTTGATTCAAGCTGCAGCAAATCTACGTGAGCAGAAGAAAGAAAAAGAAAGAAGAGACAGGCAGCCCTGAGTGCCCTGTGCACGATCCACAGTGACTGCTCTCTGAAACCTTACATAGCTCCTTTGACATTAAAAAAAAGGCTGGAAGTTCTGACAAACTTCTGATCCAAGTGCTGCAATCCCTTCCTGACCCAGTGAATCACTCCAAGGGTCTGGCTGAAGTGCTGTACCTTGCCACTTGCAGCCACAGAAAGATCTAGGATGTTCTTCATTGCAATGAAAATGTTGATTCAACTCTGCTCCTCAAATTCCATTTCTACTACTTATTTTGCCTCGTTGATACAATATTGGCACACTATCAAAACTAGGGGAGGTGGCTTCTGATTGGTATGCTATGCCTACCTCACACCACAGGCAAGTGCAGTTCAGCTGGCAGCAATGTAATTGAAGTTTATGTGTTGCTTGTTGTTTGCAAAACAGGTTGGAATTCTCTACATGAAAAGTATTACCTACACAAAGAAGTAAAACTACCTCTGTCCCTACACAGGAAAGTGAACACTGGGAAAAAAAAAAAAAAAAAACAAAGAGTCTGCAAATATTTGATCAACTTGCTAAACAAATATTTCCCAGCTGTTTTTTCCTCCTTTATGTTTGCTTTTCTGGATATTTATGATATTGGGTTTTACTAGCTCAAGCATTTGTATAAGGCAGAAATGCACAAGGTTGCATACTGAGGAAAAACAAATTTTAAACGGGTTTTATCCCCTAACTTGACAATCAGCATGATTATATTACTACACAGGTCAGTCACAAAACAGAAATAATTCCACAAGCCTTAAATAAATTAAGCCTATGATGTGAGAACTTTCTCAAACTTACAGGTAGTATTGGAAAACCAAAAGATAGTTATCTTTATAATCTTCAAACAACTTATAATGATAATTAATCTAATTTAGTCAAAGTCAGGGATTTTGCCAGTCTGAACACTTTTCTAGCTGTTACCAAGACTATAATTATGCAAAGGGAAGCAACATGTTCTTTATGAATGTTTTGTCTTCCAAACCTGTGTGGTTCAGGGACTTCTGAAATTTAAAAGGAGTGATTTGACTACATGAATAGTTTCTATTTCTTGTTTGGGTAGGATTTTCCCTACTGCATATGCCACTTGTAGCAGCTTAGTAGCTACATGCTGAGCAGATATTTTTCACTGTTTTTCTTGAGTTGCTGTAACACAGAACTGCCTACAGTGTACAGAACACTTCTGTACATTTGCACTGTATTTATCCATTGTTTTTATAACTAATACTGCATTTGTAAATTGCATTTAGCCACACTGAACTTCATTTTCTATGAATAATTCATTTATCTAGATTTCTTAAGCTTCACCAATTTTTTCCTAGTTTTAGTCCTTCTATCTACTTCTTTCATCTTCACTAGTCTAAATTATTTGGGGGCCATCTGCTGACTTACTGCCTCTGGGCTCACCATCCTTTCCAAGTTATTATTGTGTACATGAAACCTTGGCCCTAATACTGAAACTTGTCAGACCCTGATCTTAGGATTTTGTAATAATTAAAACTGATCACTGATAGAAATTGATTTCTTTCTGCTATTTCAGTAATAACAACTCTGACTTTTAGCCAGTGACTACTTATTTTTTAATAGCTGCTGTCAAAGGTCTTTCAAAATCTAAATAAATTCTATCAATTCATTTATCTTTATCCACTGACCACTTAATTGACATACTCAAAGAAGTCCAAGGATTGGCTCCACTGCAAACATGCATTATGGTCTTCCAGATCAATTTTGTTTCATTAGTTTGTTTGTTTCATTAGCCTTTTGCAAGGTTTCAGTGTAAGGTTCCTGGCCTGAAACTTTCTGAATTGTCTCTAAACTATGATAATATTTCTTTAAAAAACAAAGAAAGACAAATAAAGAAAACTTTCAAATAAAACTTCTGGAGAAAATGTGAAAGGAAGATTTTGGTGAATTGCCCTAGAAGTGTTTATTTTCATTCTGGATTTTTAAAAATTCATTGTGTCCTGTTTCTCTTGAAAGAAACGGTTTTTATTATTTTTACATTGCCATGGTTCAGCTAGGCTGGTCTAGTCTAGCCCTCCAGACTGATCTAAAATTATGGCCTCTAAGACAATTATTGCTCTAGAGGACAATCCTTTATGTGGATATTGTCACATAATTACAGGTTTTGTATCAAGAAGCCATCAGTAAGGAAAGCAAAATAGTGGGGTTTTTAAAGAAAAGACCAAAAAGTTGTTGTTATTACGCCACTGCATTATTTCTCATGTGAGTGCACCTTGAATACCCTGTGCAGTTTTGTTCCTCTGACACCAAAAAGGATATATTTGAACTGGGGAAGGTTCAGGAAAAGGTCACAAGGATGATCAAAGGTGTGGATCAGCTTCCCCACCAGGAGTCACTAAACAGAATAGACTGGAAATGAAATGACCGAGTGGGGGTAGGACAGAGGTCTATAAATCACACACGTGCGTCACAAGGGGAGCAAACTGGACACAAAGGGAGCACTGTCCCCTCAGGGTGGGAACTGGGGCACAGCGTGAACAGAGAAGGCAGCAGGTGGAAAACAAAGGAAAGGCAGAGCCTCTTCACACAACGTGTTATTAAACTCCACAGCACTTTGCCTCAGGATGCTGTGGATACCAGCACTTTCAAAAAGCAGACAGACAAATTTATGAAACAAAGGTTTGCAAGGAACTGCTGCGTTTTACAAATGCAACTTCCTGGTCAGGGAAGATTGAGCCCCAAATCGCTGGCTGGCAGGAGAGCACTCCAGGCAAGTACTGCTCACTAAGCTCTGTTCTTATTTTACCTGGCTATCCATGGCTCACCAACACCAGAAAGAGGATTTAGGACACAGGCGTCTGGCCTGACCAGCACTGCCATTCTTACATTCCTATTTTCTATCTCTGATCCTGGAAACTGCTTTTAGTGACAGACTTTTGTTACATCTAAACCATTTCATATCCAAGTTATCTGCCAACCATCTTCTTCTAAGAACAACAGCTTGCTTTTGGCACCCTGCTTCCAACATTTCAGTCCTTCCTCTTTGCCAAACAAGAAGACTTTTCTGGAGATAAGTCTTCTATGGAGTCATCTGAGGAACATCCCAGCAACTCATAAGGAACTACACTGATATTGAAGTCAAAGGAATCTGCACAAGCTGAGTGACAGATTTTGGCATCCACATGGCAAAGTATAGATGATGTGAAGAAAATGGACAAATTAATCCACAGAATACCTAATGCCCCATGCTTTGGGCAGTTAATCAGCATGACATGTCAGAGCAGAATGACCAAGGGATAGGTTTTTCTGAATCTGATCTGTAAATTTAAAGCCAAAGAGAAATACTTCAATTAAAACAAAACATAAAAGAATCCTGCTTTACTGATGCACAGTATAAATGCCTATATGATATTTCAATACCTACATTGGATTATTTTGTCCTCCAAGGTAAAGAAAAGACATTTAAAAAAATTTTCTTCCAAAGAAAGCTTCAGATATTATGGAGGGAATGAGTAAATACATTTGATTGTCAAGAGGAACTATGCTGTTTCCAGGCTTGTCTAACTGTGATTAAAAATTCAGGGCTTGTGAATTTTTTGCCTTGTTTACTTACGTTCAAACATTCCACCATTTGTTCAAAAAGGTTACTTTTAAATTTATTTATATACACTGAAAGCAAAAACACCAATGCAGCAACAACAGAACATCCAACAACAATCCTTGTTGCTAAATTTGACAGGGTCAAGTTAAAATCCTCTGGGCTTACTTAATAAATATTCAGCCTAAAAAGGGTCAGTAACACTTATCCTGGACTCATTCCAAATGTCAACTTTTCAGAAGGCTCTCAAAATAGGCCTTTCATGCTAGAGAGACATCCTCCACTAAAAATTAGCTCTTCTTGGAAAATTATGGTACAACATGGCCTGCTTGACATGAAGAACTAAATTTTATGGGTTTCATTTCTGCAACTGTCACCAAACCATTGTATAATTCAGACAGCGTGATGGCAGGCATTTTTTCAATTAAACAGGGTTTTCTTCTATCAAAAAAATGTGACTTTTGTAAACATAGAGTTTTGATGTTTCTGTTTTTTAAACAATCCCAACAGATTTCTTTTTTCTTTGTTTTTTAAAAGCTTTGACATTTGCTACTTCAAAAGCACAAGAAAAGCCCTGATCTCCTCTTTGTTACCTTTGTTCATGTTTTTCTTTGCACTGAAAAGAAAAAGGTCATAAAAAGAAATTTAAAAAAAAACCAATATTTTTAACTTTCTATACTCAGCTCTGGAAAACTGGTGAGACAACAAAGGCGTCAACCAAAAATTGATTAAAATGTAACTTACATGATGCACTGTAAGTCCATTTCACCTGGAGCTCTCCACACTCCTGGACTCATGGTGCTCTGCATCCTTCTCTCTTCCCAAGGAGTATGTTCCTTGGGATACCACCTAACCCTGACCATTTCTTCCTATGACTATACTGGTATAGTCATGAACTCTTCATGCTAATAAGTGGCTGAGCTGAGGAGTGGTTTTTTTTGGGCAGATCAGTTTCCTGGTCAGGATCACCAGGTAACAGAGAGCAGCTCATGCCGACCAGAAGGAGCAACTTCTCTCCTACATGGGAAAAAGCATCCAAAACCAGAACATCCAGTTCAGTTCTCTCAGGACCTGTTTGTTAAATTACAGACCCCGTGTCCAGGAAGGCTGGACTGAAGTTCCCAGCTCCCACCATGAGGGCAGGGTAGTCCTGGATCCAAAGGTGCTGGCATCCACATATGAGGGACAGGCAGCCCCAGGAGGGTGCCTGTTTCCAAGCAAGAGGCACAACTCTTCTCCTTCCACACGTGCTGGTGTCTCCATAGCTCAAAATCCCTAATTGCAAAAGCAAATCCATCCTTCCGTGAGAGCACAGTTGATGCTGGCCTCTCTAAACGCTACGTGTGCATGTGCTGCATGCCCAAGTACGTGCTGTGTCAGAAATGGTTATGTGAGAAAGTGATGAAATTATGCACAATGTTGGGAGCTTCCAGGAGGGAAATAGTGATGTTTACAAATGTATAAGATGAGATTTCATCAGAAACAAACTATGTGGATATGGGATGTTGCTTCATTCCACATTAAAAGCACATCTGCCACACCATTGGATCCAATACACTTTAAAAAGACAGGCAACAGACCTCACTCAAAATTAATTTAGCTGCTGGATCTACAGAGTATGTGCATGACAATTTATGGTGTGCTTCATCTTTTCCTGAATGTACATGATAAGACTTACCTACTCCTTAAGATTATTATGAGAACATTTTAATCTGATTGAATTTAATTCAGTGCTTTAGTGCTGCTTACCTACAGCTCTAACAGTGAAAGGGATACATCAGTTCATCCCAAGTAGCAGAGCTGTTCACACAGAACCACATCCTCCAGACACAGGTATAGACAATTCCCATAAATATTATATTATTCAGGAACATAAGCATATGCAAGAATGGAGCCTAAACTTTGTCTGTGGTGCCTAGTGTGTAGACTAGTATTTGTTGGACACTTATACTTATTATTCATTGGTTCTCTTTTTTAGTTCTTGTTATTTAATAGCCTGATTTATTTTGCACAGTGGTCCACCATTTCAAAGAATAATTTGTCTTTTCTGAAAGGGATCACGTGTTACATTATTTTTGTTTCTTTTCAGTATTGTACCACTATCTTTTAAAATTTCAAATAAAAGCATGACCGGAATAAAAGACAGTTGAATTACATCCACATGGATAACTAATAAGCAGCCTCTAAAGTCTTAGCCAGTTGCCTAACCAAAACACAAAGCATATGGGAAAGAAGGGGGCCTGAAATTGAAAAACAGCAATTCTGTACTTTGATTGTTTAGTCTGTGTGGTTGAGGGAACATGAGAGTAGGGATAGGAGGGCAAGCATTGGAAGCCTAGTGCAATTATTTGGATGCATAATTATGTTAAAGGACCCCCACCTGCATGTATAGACCAATATGGTATACATTTAGATCTCTGCTCTTCTAAAAGCTTCTATTCATGTTTGTTTCCTCTATATCTGCACATCTAAAAGGTCCAGGATCTGATCCAACTTAATTGCATCCACAGCTTTGTGTGGAAGACTGAACAGCCATGCAAAAGGAGTAGTAGGAAGTAGGAATGGCTGCAAGAGCCCCTCCGCCTCACCAAGCCCATTTGCAAAAGGCATAAATGCACACTGCATGGACACTCAGCCTGTTCCACTCTGAAACCCCCAGAGCTGGACCACTCACACTTGCCAGTCTGTGCATTTCACTGAGGGACAATTAGAGCTGTAAAACTGAAATTTTTCACAGCTGCAATTTGCTATTTTTCTGCTTTCATTTCTACTCAGGCAGATAAAGTAAAAAAACTTTCCTTTTTGGAGGCCACATTTCTTTGCTCTGACACAGACTGTGATATGTTGTGAAAAGACAAGAGTTTTCTCTGTCCTTGCCCTGCTCTCAGAGCAAGCATTCAAATCTGAGCTATCTTATCTGAGGGGAATACAGAAAGGACTGAGAAATTATGGTGTAAGATGAAGTGATCTGATTTCCAGAGGAGAAGCAGACCTCCACCCGCTGTGCTGTTCCATTGCTGCTGAACAGTACATCAGGCTGCCAATCTGTATCAACAGCAGTAAGAAAGCATGGCAATTACAAAGTGTTTTTCCCTGGTAGATCATAAAGGGATTGTCCCAGATGGGTAAATATATCCTCTGCTCACCAGGAAACCAAACTGAACAGAATCTGGAATCATTTCAGTCTGAGAAGCAAGGATGGATTGTAGACAAAACAGTGCTGAACATCCCAGAAAGCTGAGTACCAAGACCTGATTGTAAGACCTGGGATAAATAATGTAGATTATTTTTTTAAAGGCTCATTAATTTTTATTCCTCAGATGAAGTCACTTTTTTTCTGTATGTCTAACAAATATTTCTTGAAGATGGTTTGTGTCCTTGTACAAGAAGGACTGTGATCCCCAGATCCCCTGTTTTAGCCCCAGGCCTCTTCATTGTGTTCACAGGCAGGATATTCTGATAAGCAAGGTGAAATTTTCCTCTTGCATTTCACAGAAGTGGTGAAAAACTAATCATTTCTTACTTCAATCTTTGAAAAATATATCTTACCTTCAAGTAGGGAGCCAACTAAGGCAGCTCAGAAAAATACAAGCCAGTGAAAACAACAGACTACCACAGAGAAAGCTACACAAACTTAACAACTGCAGTTCAGAAGAAACCTTTGCTGAAGTTCAGCAGATCCTTCAGCTTCAGTTTCTGAATGTATGTGATAAGATTATTTGAGTTGAAATAATTATAAAAACTTAATTATAAAAACTTGTGGGGTAATGTTCATTGAATGCAGATACAGCCTGCAAAAAAAATCTTACAATGCCAGGGCCTTTCCAAACAGATGTTTTATTTTAGTTTTACAAAACCAAGCTGTTTAATCTTGTGACACAATCTACAGTTCAGACATGAAAGGATTTGGCACACGTACGTGTGTGTGTGTTTGTGTGTGTGTGTTTGTGTATATATATATTTGAGCAGACCTTAAGAGATACCTTAAGTATTTTAACACCAATATTCACATGCAGAAGAGAAATAGTGACAGGAGAATATAATGTAGTCAATATCATAAACTGTACCCCAATTTACCTAGCGTTTCTTCAACTGCAGCAATTTATTGTGTCCTTCACCAGCAGATAAATATTTCTTTACAAACCACTTACAAAATATTTCTTGTTAACACGTGTCTATAAGTGTTAAATGCCACCGTATCTCTGAGGTGCCACTTCCATATATTATTATAATAAAGGGTTTTGGTTTTTTTTTGTCTAAGGATGTTTGGATTGTCTTTGCTCTGTCCAAGTGTCTGAGACTGTTTAGCTAAATCATGATTCCTTCAACTTCACCAAAAACTGACTGCACTACTTATTAAGCAAGAGGTCAGGTTAAAACAGGGGCCCTTGCTGTTATGATGACAGAGCGAAAAAGGAGCCTGAGTACTTACAACATAAAGTCAAGGTATGAAAAGAGAGTGAAAGTACAAAAACAGAGGACTCCAGTCTTACAGCCCAGGCTGCACTGCTGCAATACAGGCAAATTTCTTTGAAATGTAGACTGTGGAAATGCGCCCATTCCCACTCTCATCCATAGATGAGAAGTTTTGCAACATGCAAAGCTTCCAAAACACCAAAACTTAGCACTTCGAAAATGAACACTTAAAGCCATTTCAGATCCAAAACAGATCTGAACCAACGTCAAGGAGGCACAAAGGTGGATTAAAGAAACAGAGTTGTTCACTTAACACAGAGGATTAAAATGTTGGCTTTGTTTTCTAAAACAAACATTTGTACAGAGAATTTTTCATTCCATGTCAAATGTGACAAAGTTTAAACGCAGCCCATCACAACTCATGCTCAAGCCTGGACCATTGCCACTCCTCCTGCAACAGCAGTAACACTTTCAACTTTTGTATACACAGACTAACACCAATACAACAACAGAGAAAGCTGAGGACACACCCTCCTTTCTGTTGCAAACAAACACACCAAGAATATTTCTTTGCTCTACAACCATATTAGACACCACCAAAAATTTGTACAACAGCCTCAGGGAACATCTCCGCCTTTCCTTTTTGTGGGAATGCATCTCCTTCTCTGCTTGCAAATTATTTTAGAAGCATTTAATTTGTGGATATTTAAATTTTTCATGAGTACCCTTTCAAAGTGAGACTCTGATAAGTTTTGCAAGAAATAAGTATGCCTGTGAGATTTATGATTAAGCCAAGGCCCACAGAAATTAAATGAGATAACCAGCATAATGCTAGTTCATGGCTGAGCTAGTACTGGAACTTGAGAGTCCTGCTTCTGAGTTCTCTGCTGTTAGATTGTGTGGATTTGAAAAGATAGACATCTTGGACTCCCAGAGGAAAGTGCTCCAGACGAAATCAATCACTGTCAGAAGTGGGTGAGATTCCACTGAAGTCATGCCAGGGATGAGTTGAGCAATTCATCTTCAAAGAAGTTCATTGCATCTTATCTGCAGGAAGATATTAATGATATTAATGGCACATTTATGCAATGTAAGTTTCAACATGCAAATTATTAAGACATTTCTTCTAGCTGTTTGCACTTGCTTTCAGACTGAACTATAAAGGGTTTGTCACTAGCCCTACAACCTACCCCATTTCTGTTGAAACCAGAGGTGAAACTCCCACTGACTGCAGTAGAAACCTTCTGACCTGTACAAATCTGGACAAAACCTGGAACAATGTATTTGGTGGAAAACGGGGGGGAAAAAAGTAAAAGGATAAATATTGCCATCATCACAGAATCACAAACAGAATCACAGAATCACAGAATCACAGAATCACAGAATCACAGAATCACAGAATCACAGAATGGGTACGTTTGGAAAGAACCACAGTGGGTCATCTGGGCTGGCATAAAGTAGGCTAATTGTCATCCTTTATTTAAGGACTGCCATGCATCTCTTTGTTCCAGGAATACAAGCTATCCTGCTTATCACACTATGAAGCATTCCCAGTGCTTACATCTAAGGCATTTTGCCAGTGAATAAGGAATGCATAGCTCTTCAGAGCAAGCTTCTATACTGTTAACATGCCCAAAACCAAGCATAAGCATGTCAAATAAGGCTTGAGAAGCTCATAAATAGCTACAGGCTCTTGTCAGACAGCAACGAGATGAGTAACAACAGTTTGGTAAGGGCTGGCCATGAAAGCATGTGAGAAAACTAATTTTATTTTCTCGAGTTCTTGATTTCCCAATCTTTTTGTTCAAGTGAGAGACAGTCTGAGAGCTCATTGCAGAGGGTTCTTTACATCCACCCCTTACATCCAGCTCCTCTTCCCCTCCTCCCATATTCTTTGAAGGTGTTAGCCCATAGGAATTTGGAGCCTGCTGTGGTGGCATTACCAAAAAACAGTGGCCATGATGCTGTCTGTATTCATAATATACAATATTAAAAGTAGACAGTAGCTAGAGCAAGACACTTTGTTTTACACTCTGTGAGTGAAATGTTAGCTCCTATTCACTGCTTGGGTCTCTCTGTGCCCCCTACAGAAGAAGGAAAATCCACAAGACATATCTGGATATGATCTTCATGTCTTCCTTCCAAGCAGCTCCATTCATCACAGGCACCTTGCTCCCATTTCACACACAACAATGCTCAGAAGAAAATTCTGCTCCCCAGACACTCATCAATGCAGAGTCACCAACCAGCTGCTCACTCTGACCACATCAGCTTCCTCCAGATCTGGGAGAGTAGAGACCAAAGTGAAAGCAGCAGCAGCAGCTGTCTGCCCCTTGATTCACAATGGAGACAACCTCTGTAAAAGTCTCCTTTTAAAATATCTCAGGGAATTTACCACACTTGCTTGATGAGCAGAGAGCTCTGTGTGTAGATTCCTTCATGTCAGACAATTACTACCAAATGTACTTTTTCTTCCTGCAATGTGATAGGAAACAGTTCAGTAATTAAAGAGCAGGCTGAAGGGGATATTTTTAGTAACTTGATAGCTTTACAGTCACTGAATTATCTGCCACAAGTTGCACACACGTGTGGTTATAATGGGAGTAGCTGAGATTATTCCAATGAGAAAAACAGTTCCACAGGTCACCTGCACTGGGGTGTTTATTTGTGCACACATGTGTCTGACAGAGAAACAGCAGTGTGAGGGTCAGCACACCTTGGCTACCTACTCCATGGTCCACATCTTTGCTCTCTGTTTCCCTCCTGGAGCATCCCACACACAAAGTGCCATACCACACAAGGCAACACAGGTGTGAGTATGTCCCTTTTGCCAGGTGTGTTTTATAACCCTCTACAGGTCCATGATCCCTGCTGGTGCAAGCCAGGAAGCAGTGCAAAGAGAAGGGGCTGAAAGAAGGGCTGGGGAAGGGGTGCTGGACTCTATGATCTTAGAGGTCTTTTCCAACCTCGATGATTCTGTGATCCTCTGGACACAGAGACCATGCAAATGCTTGGCACAGTTGTCTCTGACAGGCAAAGACACAAAAGGGGATGGAGCAGCTCTGTAACCCTGAGCAGTTACTCATTAGCTATTTTCTAGACCCTAAATAGCATCAGCCACAGAAAACACAGACCTGTCTTACAAAATCGTGTCTGTTATATTCCTACTTCTTGTACTAGGACACAGGAAAGGAAAGAAATTGGCCAGAATTCACTTGGTCAGTGTCCTTCCTTTCCTTCTTCTCTTCTCCTTTTATTACATAAAACTCTAATTTAGCCACTGCTCTGAGAAATTTGCAACTTCTCTCCAAGAAGATGCTGGTACTATTTTCTTAGGAGATAAAGAGTTTTCCTACAGAACCTGGCAGCTTTTAGGTAACCTAGAGAACACCTTACAGCTGTAGACAGAATTGTCTGGGAAGGCTGCAGTTTAATTCAGGCAGTCAGCAAGCTGTATGGCTGCATATGGACTTGAAGCACATATGCCTGGATAATGCACTATCCAGATGTTTCAAAGGCTTTATGCATATAGAAAATAGACATGTTTTACACATATATGCATACTGTATATGTACATACATCACCCATACAAATATATGTATATAACATACGTTTTACATTGGTAAATAGATGGAAATGATGGAAGGAATTCAAAACTTACTGCAGTTGATTTGGAATACCCTGAGACAATGTATATACAGGCTGCCCTGTACAGGTTGTGTAGTCTCCCACCTTGGAGATATTCAAAAGCCATGGTCTTGGGCAATTGGCTCTGGATATCCCTGCCTGAGCAGAGAAGTTGGACCAGATGAACTGTAGAGGTCCCTTCCAACCTCAACCATTCTGTGATATTTCTTATTTAAAGCCATACCAATGCCATTCTATCTGCAAGTGGATTCCCACCCTAAGTTACAGTTCTCACTGTACAAGCACTGCTTTTATTTCATGTTGTTATCCACAGATTGGTTTTTTTTCCCCACTGTTAGGGCAACTGAGGCCTTGAGAAACCAAGTGGCTTGCACTGGCTTTGCATATCAAACCAGTGCAGAGGCTTGCCCCAGGCCTCTGTTGCACACCAGTTGCCAAGACTGGAAATCATAACTTCCCAAGACTTCCTGTTGCTTACTTTTTTTCCTCCTCCTTATTTGCAAACTACTCGGGAAAAGATATTTTTATAAATTCTTTTGGAGCCAGCCGTGCCCTTGGTGTCCATGCTGACACTTTCAGTATGTCATTGCTGAAAGGTGTTAGTTACACTCCTTTGTGAAGGAGCTTTGATAAAATGCACTTGTGCTTGAACACGTGAGTGGATTTGAGAGTCAGGACCCTGAGTCCAGAACACCATGAATGTTTTGAACCAAAGTCAGCTTTGTCATTAACAAAGAAAAATTGCCTGCAGTGTGGGTATATTTGAGATATCTGCAGAACACCAAGACAGTCATACGTGTGATTCAAGATCAAGATAGAAAATGACTGCCATAATAGCACACTGAAAAATAACCAACCTTAGCACAAGAATGAGACTGGATACCAGCTGACCAAAGGACCACTACAAAACCCCAGGGGCACTGTGAGACAGGGTGACACTTTCAACTTCTGTTTGGCCATTTGTGTATCTAAGGCACATTGCAAGAGACCCATCACCAAACACAAACACTGAACAAAACCATAAAAGAAAATTTCCCACCTGCTCCCTCAAGGCAACATTCAAGTTCCACCCAGTCCAGCTGGCCACTCGGATCAGATGTGGTCAGAAGGGCAGGAGGGCTTCCTCCTCTCCTCTCTAGGAAAAGGCTCTATTTTTAACAGGGCTGCCTGGACCAGGTTCAGTTTCCTGCTCTTTGTCCCTCCCCTGCTGCAAAAGTTTGCGAAGTGAGATGAAGACCACAGGCAGTTCTCCATTAGGGATGAAAATCTCATTTCCCAAAGGATGTTATTAACCTGGAGAAGCATTAGCCCCAAAAGGGCTACAAAAAGAATAAAAACCAAGAAAGTAGCTCCCAGGTGCCTTAGATGCTACTTGAGACTCTTAAACACAAGCTTGGGGCATCACATTACTCAATTTTTCAGTTTGGAAATAAATCTGCTTATTTAGATTGTTTATAAATAATTGCCAGAACTTCCATTTTCTCTAAGAAATTGTTCAAAATCAAAGTTCAGTTTCAGTCCGACAAAATATAGGCAGTAATGAACAACACTGTACATGCATTTAAATTTTTCCAGAAGTTTTCTTTTGTCTTCAGCAACGGAAATCATTGCTTCTCTGACTGGTTGCACAGCGCTTCAGAACAAGAAGATAAATGAAGGGCATTTTTTGCCCAGATTGCAACATATTTTCAATCTGCTGGTTTAGCTGTTTGAGGTGGTTTTCTTTTTCTGAAGTCACAACATCACAAAGCCACTGTGCAAACAACAGAAGGTTTAAACAACATTTATGAAGACATTTTTACCACACCCATTTTCATGGTATTTGAGTGCCATGAATGGATGGCAGTGCTGCAGAGGGTTAGGATGGCTGCCCATATGCTGGTTGAAGAAACACCTTTGGCCCCTGTTTGCTGTGCTTCCCAATGAAAGTTGTCAACAGCACTAGCTGTTCCAGCTGGTGTTTCCAACAGCCTCATCCAGGGCCTGATCCATCCCTTGCCCTCAATGGCAAGACCCCAGCCAAGCTCACTGGGAGCTGGACCTGGCCCTAAAGCTCTGGTTGCAGCAACAGCACCATGAAATTGTTCGTGCTCATAGTAAAGTAATTCTACATAGAGAAGTTCCTCTTTGCCTCTGAACAATCAAATCACAAGCACATTTAAAATGCCAGAAACGAGTGGGGAAACAAGGAGAGCACTTATTTTATGGAAAGCCATTTGCTGTCTTTGAGCTTTTTATATCTTTCCTTGATTTCTTCGTCTGGAATGGCCCAAGATCTGCAGGGTTTACTCTTACGTTGTTTTATACCATTATTGCCACCTACCTCTTAAACAATTCTAGGAAAACTAAAAGAAAACCTTCTTCAGATAACCAACTTCATTTTTGTGAAACAGCATGTCTGTTCTAGCAGGTGGGCTCTGTGTGTTTATATGCATGCATGTCTCTGTGTGTATATGAAAAAAAAAAGAGAGGGGAAAGATCCCATCTTGACAAAGGCCGCAATAACTTCATTTTATTGTGCTTGGTCTATATTTTCTATGCTTATTACCATGTTATGGAACTTCAACATGTGCATCGTGTCATAGATGACTAAAATACATTCCTTTCCAAAACATACTTCACAGACTAGTTATCTACCTAAACAAGAAAGAGCAGTAAAGGATAGACCTCTGTGGTAATCTGCACCATCTCAGAGCCTTAGTTTGCAGGACAGCATTACCACAGGCACATGCTTGAGAAAACTAAACCCAGATTCAGCATCCCTTAAAACAATCATGATATTCCATTGGCTTCAGTAGTTGCACTGAAGATCAAATCTCTGGTTGGGAAAAGTGAATTAGTCTGCACAGTTTGGGAGCCAAACATCTAGAAAATATTGCTAAAGGTTCTTACAGTTACTCTTTTAACAAAGAATAAGAAAAACCCAGCAGCTAAAACATTCTAAGGAAATACAGGATAGAGAAAGTAATGGATAAAACCCTATTACTGCTATACCCCATAAACTACAGGAGTTTCAGACCAGAATAAAAGGAGAAACAAACCAATTGTCATTTCTTTTACACCATCAAACAGATTAACTTCTCCCTCAAGCAGCTGAAGCCAAAATAAGAAGCCACATAGCGAATATTACTACATATTAAATAGGCTCCAGGCTCATCTTGTGGATTCTAAATCAAGCTGGACATGCAGGAAAACTTCTCTCCAAATCTTCACTCACCTTGATTAATTTGCCATGGACAATTCAAAAACAGAAATCTGAAAGACACTTGATTCTTTGCAAATTAGTCACTCCACTCCTTTCCAATAAATCTTTACATCCCTCCTTTTTAAAAACTAAATATAGCCATTAGCAAATCATAGCTGTGCTGCCCCATACTATTCTTCTCCATAGCATAGTGTCCCACGCACTCACTGCCTCCATTCTTTCCCATCCTCTCCCTCTTTTAAGCATCTTTCACCACCAGATTGGCATTGGCAGCCAGCCAACCAGTCAGCACTTTACCTAGACAAGTGCTATGCTGATAGAACTAGATCTTTGAAGTGTCACACAACAAGTCCAACAAGTTCGTTTTCTTCCTATTTTAATAGTTTTTCCAGAGGGCCCCAGCCACAAAGTACATTTCCCATCAGTTTGGGGTTTGGCTTTTTTTTAAAAAAGTAGCTCCTTTCTGTGCAAACTTCTGCGGACTTCCTTTCTGAAATGCTTTGAACTCTATGGTATTTTTGAGAATATGGATGAGAGATACCTTTATGAATGATATTACATTATACCTAAATTAGGTATATATCACAGGAACCCAAGTTCAGAAAGTCATGGTTGGATTGGTTACTACAATTTTTAATGAGCACTGATGTGACATGCTGCCTAGATCAAAGTGCAAAGAGCTGTTATTTATCACTGCTTCCCATTACAGCACATTCTGAACAGGGGCACAGTAATGAAACAAGTAGGACTGGGCATGTTTTAAAAAAAAGGTGCGTCAGGCTGAAAAAACACACACCCTTAAAATGACACAAAAAAAGAAGGCAAAGTATAGTTTGTGCTGGTTTTGGCAAGTTCTCTCATATCTGAACACATTGGGTATTGATTTCATTTCATTCATTTCATTTCATTTCATTTCATTACCACATCTGAAGCTGCACTGATAGTAAATCACAAGCACAGCCTAATTTACAAAGTTGTCCAATGGAGCTGCAAAGACATTGCCCTTTCCTCTTTTGAAAAGCTGTTTGTGATGCTGCCATGGGGGGCTGTCACTTCCCAGGGGAGAAACCATGAGTTTCTGGGATAACTGACTTTTGGAAGAAGGAACTTTTCGCAGGCGATTCTCAGCCTCTTCTCTTTGCAGATAATTTTGTTGCTCCATCTGGGGATGGAATAACAGGCTGTGCCTATAAGAAGCCTTTCCTTTTGGATGTGGCTGCTTTTATACAATTATACTTCAAAACTGCTGTTCCTTCTTTACTGCTCACAGTGAGACCTTTTACACTCAGGTAAATAGCAGTTGCATGAGGAGACTTCCTACATGCCATTGTTGCCCAAAAGTGTCCCAAACACATGAGACTCTTCAGTTTTGCTTCTTCCACCCTTACCCCTTAGTAACAATCTGGTGCTCATGGCCAACACCAGGGCAATCTGCTTTCCCACACACAGTGCCTTTCCCTTCTCCTCATAATGCCCATTTGCACACCCAGTATCGTGTTACTGATAACCCTGACAGGAACTTCTCTTAGGAGAGGCAAACGGTACACGCAGATCTGAGGTCCTCAAGATTCAGAAATGCAGATGTTTGTACTGTATTTTGAGCAGATATTGTTGTTTTCCCCTCTCACTGCATCTGATTCACTTACTGAACCCGCAGGTAAAGAAATGCTACTTGAGTGTCTCTGCCACTCTAGGATTGTTACAAGCAGCTAAATCAGGATTTTGATCTGGATACACAAAACATTTTCCAAACGCACTGCATATACAGCATGAATCACCTCCCTGCACACACTCGCCTGATAAACACCTCTGTGGCAACTTCAGGAATGGGCTGACAATGAGCAACCAGCGTGGGGTAAAGGTATTCTTACAGCCTTACCCACTGTTACTTGATCATGTTCGTTGTTTCCTGAAGGATGTTGCTTCTCTCTGTCCATGTCTATCCAGGCCAACGGGAGGGTATCAGATCTCTACAGGTTTGTACAGACCGCCACCAAGTGCTCTGGAAACCATCCTTTCTGACTTGAGAGACATTTGTGTGAGGGCGCAAGAGTAACCCTGGGAATCCAAAACACCGGAGCACTAACTCTGACTCACCATTTACATGCTTCTGTCTCAGTTTCCTCCCTACACAAGCAAGGAAGATTAAGTTTATTCTTCCCTCTCAAGGGACTTGGAAGGAATCAACATTGTTTGTATTTCTTTTTAAGCATGCAGCCTGTAAACACTTTAGCTCAGTTAAGCTGTTCAAAACTCAGTTACGTTGATTTTCTCAACATTTCCTCCAATTTGTTACACATTCTTTGCTATGAGGCCCTACAGCTGAGCCCACAAGACCAAACACAAACTGGAAAACATGATGTCCCTATCCAGAGGACATCACAAATGAAAAGTCCTGTGATGAAACTCAGGCACAAGTACATTAGGTCCATGCGTGTTTGCATGACCAAGGCCTAGGACTAGACAAAAAAGCAAAACTAAGCAACCACAGAGAGGAGGGAATGCGTGCAGGAGAGTGCAGCACCAAAGGCATCCTCGACGTGCATTTTTAACTTTTAAAATGTCGGATATACACAGAAAGCCGCAACGACACAGGGGTTTCTTTTCGTGGACAGTAGGCGCACCAACTTTTTTTCTGTCCAGTTTACGGTCGCGGCCGCAGAGACCCGCTTGGCACCCTCAGGGAAGCGGGATTGCGGCCCCGGGAGCCGCAGCCTCGCCGGCACCGCCCGGCCCGGAGCCGCCGAAGGACGGATCACCCCGCACGCTCTCCCGGGCGACCTCCAGCCCCCCACGGGCACATCCCCCCCGCCGCCCGACGGCAAAGCCCCGGGATGCCCGGTGCCCGCGGAGCCGCCCGCCAGCTCCGAGCGCCCCTTCCCCCGTGGTGGGAGCGCTCTCCGGCTCTGCCCCAGCCCAGCGGCGGGGCCGCCCCTCCCCTCCCCGGGAGGAGTCCCCACCTCCCGACCACTCCTCCTCCTCCTCCTGCTGGAAGGGGAAATATGAAGCGGAGTCGTCGGCGCGCTGTGCGGAGAGGAGTGGGGACGCGGCGGCGGTGCGGGCATCCTCTGGCACCGAGCGGCGGCGGCCGAGCCGGAGCCCTGCCGAGTCGGCGGCGTGCGGGG
>VZRZ01006723.1:199934-262194 GCA_013398175.1 Climacteris rufus | reverse complement strand
GGGCCCAGAGCTTCGCTGGTGGGGCGGAGGGGCGCGGGTGGGTGCGCTGTCCCGGGACGGCGGGCGGGCAGAGGAGCGGCCCGGGTGCGTGTGGAGCGGGCAGCCCCCGCTGGCTCTGCCGGCGGCACCCGTGAGGGAGAAGCGGCACCGCCGCAGTGGGAAAGCCACGCCGAAAGCGCCCCGCTCCCCTGTGTGTGCCGGCGGATTGGGTTGCACGCCTGGGACCGCTTGGATGGAGCAGCTGGTGCGGGCACCTCACAAAGTTTCCTTGCTCACCTCCGGGCAAGAGCTGGCGCTGCCGGGCTCCGGCGCGTTTGGCCCGCGGAGCCCGCGTTCCGGCTCTTCTTGGGAAGAGTTTTTTTTGCCGTGGAGGTACCATCTGGGAAGCCTTTGGCAGCAGAGTGTGCCAGCACCGCGTTTTATGCCCAACTAAAATTGTTTTGCTGCACAGCACGGAGATTCTGGGTGTTACTGCACACAGTCCTGCTTTGACGGACTCTCAGTTTAGCCCTGGATTGACATCTCTGAAACTGCACAGTAGGCAAAATTTTAGTGAGAAAAGTCAGCGTATTTAACCTTAAAAGTTCAGCTTGTAAATCGGTTTTTTGGCCCTTAAACAGATAACCCATCTTTGCAGAAAGCCAGTGTTTTTCAAGAGAAAGTTCTGAAAAGTAAGCGATTTAATGAGCTGCTTAGGTATGTCTAACATTTGGCAGCCAGATTTGAAAAATCTGGGTATGATATCCTTCTTTAAAGTGTGACTCAAGCTACTCAGTTACAGCATCATTTTGAAGAGTGTTCCTGAATCTGAAGTCTGTTGTAGCATCCAGCATTCTTCAGTTAAATTTCTTAGGACCCTAAGCTTACTCGTAAAAAGAGGAATTTTTTTTAACTGTTACAATGCAAGTGCATGGATTCCAGGGAGATCTGTGAGCCGGGGTTAAGGATTTCAAACCTGGGGTTGATTTTGTGAAGCAGGGATTGTCTCTCTCTCTGTTTGTACAAGTGCTAAGCACACAGATGGCATTTAATAAATAATAAAGAGCATGGACTTCTGATGGTATATTTTGTTTTGAGAAAGAAAGAGGAGGAGACTTTGTTCCCCAGGAGGGGGTTTTATACTCTTCTCAGAGCTCAACTATGAAATCCGGAGAGTGCAGGAACATGTTTAGCTGAGCCAGACCTGACAGGACGCCAGAGGTGTTCTTTAAACTCTGTGATCTGAGATGTAAAAGTTGAAATGGGAGACTTGAAGTTAGAGGGTAAAGAGAGGAGGTGTAATTGCAGGGTTGGACTCCCTGGCTCATCTGCTTGGAATTACAGAGCAGAGCTGAATGCTGGCTGGAGCAGGAAACAAATCAGGGCCAGTGATCAGATCAAAACAGCTGCTGCCAAAAGAGGATGATGAAGGAAAATCATCTATTTCTTCCATCTGCAGGTCTATTTCACCAAATAACATAAACCTGAGTTCTTGCAGAAAGATGTAACTCACCACCTTGTGTATAAAGACAAACACCTTGGTAATGTAGCAGTGCATGGTTTGGATCAGAGTTTCAAGAGTTTGGAAACTACTGCCCTCTCACAAACTTGAAAATTATATCAGTGGCACATAATGCACTGAAATGTACCCCATGTAAATGCATTTGTCCTGTTAGCTTTAAAGTGGGCTAGAGCTTTTCCTTCCATGCCATAAAGTCAGTAGAAGCATCCTTTGGTCAGCAGCTATCCCATATTGCTGATATGTAAGAATAACCAGCAATCCCAGGGGCTTGCAGTGTTAAGCCTCTTTGCAGCGTGCAATGTTTTATTTTTGTGTTTCTGTTGCATATGGCAATTTAAGAGTTAAAAGTGAGTGAGTGTGGGTGGGTGGTTGAGGATTTTTAGGGCTTAAAGCTTTGTAACACAAGTTAAAATGTCCTGTAAGGCTAAAGCTTCTGCTTTCATTACATTAAGGAATGCCTACTTTAACATCCGTGAGTTGAAATTTGGAAAAACTCGTCTTCATTAATCAAAATAAAACCTGTACAGTGTCATTAAAAAAAAAAAAAAAAAGAAAAAAAGAAAGAATAAAAGGTTTGCAGCTGGAAGTTGTCCATTATCACTGTTTTCTTTGCTGAGACAAAAAGCCACAGAAGTTTCAGATGTCAAACACTACAATCATTCAACTTCAAAAAACCTGAATAGTAAGAGTTACGTTCAAGTGGATTCAAAACAAATTTGGCTAATTTCTTTTGTAAACATAACCGTTTTTCTTTTTTTAATAAATGCACATGCTAAAAAGAAACTTTAGTGTATTTCTGATTATGCTACCGTTAGAGTAAAGAGTTAGAAACTTTAAAACAATTAGTTGATAATATCATGGAAATTGTACTAATAAAGATGATGAAAACAAGACTGATAGGCTTTTCAGAGCAAAACTGTTTATGCTTTTAAAAGTTCTCTGGCAATATTGCTTAAATTATTTACAGAGTAGTGTTTTATTTCACAACTTTTTTGGGAAAATAATAAGTAAATGTATCAGGAAATATAAGTGCCCATAGCCGTAAAATGAATGTATATTCTGCTCTGTGCTAGAGACATATGTGTTCTCTCCATTAAATAATGCATTTCAGAATCTGGAAGACAATAAAGAGGGAAAGATGGGAAGACACACTGGTCAGTGTAAGACTTGGAGAGTTTGCAGGGACAGTTAGAAGATGGACTAAATTTTATTCACAGTTTTGTCAGTGTAAATTCTATTTCACTCATCTTTGTGGCTTGACTGTGGGCTGGCAGTGGTAAGAGGTAGATGTCATCAGCAGAAAGGGCAATTTTTTGGTGCTTTTAGGGTCTCTGTAGAAAGTAGGCTGGCACGTGATGAGGCCCAAAAGTAGCCTCAACCACACTGAAGGCAAATGCCTTCAGCTAGTCAAGGCAAGGGTAATATTTCATCACTGAGGTGATTTAAGTAGAGCTGATAGAGGGTAGGATTATATATAGGGAGCTTGTTTAGCACTGTGTTTACTAGGACACGAGTCCTGTTGGAGTTGGGGGCAGTTCTGCTTGAATAAACCCCAGTGCCAAGGTGTGGGTGGAGGATGGAGCAGATGTCTCTGACAGAGAGCAGATGTTTCTTATAAAGAGGGCAAGACCAGGCTACCATTGATGTTGAACTACACTGACAGCCCAGCACTGCACCCACTCCTGTCAGTGGCAGAGGTCCTACTGCCCTGAAGGTTTCATAAAGGTTTCATTAACCTTTTGGGGTTTCATAAAGAAGCCCGTGCTCCAGGCAGTGCCATTTCACCTTACACAGGTAGCAGCAGCCATCCCAGTTAAGAACTTCAACTAAGTGGAGGTTATGGGCTGTGTAAGCACTTGTCACTTGGTTCTCTGACCACTACCAAGATGGGGCATGGAATAAGAACCGAGCTGTAGGGTAACAGGGGCCCTCCATGCAGCCCTATCAGCTTTGGGAGAGTTATTTTTAGCTGTCCCATTTAAACATAATTTGGATCTCTCAAGATCTTCCATGCTCTGAAGCGCTCATTTCGCCTCTCTTCGAAAGCTGCACTTGGAAACTCTGTGTGCACAAGAGAGGCAACAGATACATGTGAAAGGAAGTCATTGTCCTGTCTGCTTCCCTGGCCATAAAACCCGGCTTTCCTTTCCCAACCCTTTTGTTTGTAGTAGCTAATTTAGGCCCCAGTCTTGCGAGGACTCTTTGAAGTTTCAAGTGCAGGGAAAACACTGGTAAACACAGATCGTGGCTTGGTAACAGGACATTATATTCTCCATGGCAATTATGTAAGCTTGTGCTGGAGCTAAAAGCCTGTCATAGGCGTTATCTGACACTATCCCACATCAAGAAAGAGCATAATCCAGTGTCTATTTATTTAATTGTGCAGGGCAACTGCCCAGATAAGGAGAGCTATAAAGTTAATCCAGCCAATTATTCTTTATCTGTTGTAAGGTTTTTCCAGTTTCAAACAAGTTCTGACTTGAAAAGCAATCACTGCAGGAGTAAAGCATGAATGTTTCAATGTTTCTATCAGAGATGAAGCCATCACGTGTTTTGAACTTGTGCTATCAATTGAGGTTGTTTTAATTCATAATAAAATTGTGCTTTTCCGTATTTACATTGCTAGAAATTTAAAAAAAAAAAAAAATTAAAAAAAAGTGCAGTGGTTCCTGCTGAGCAATCCCAGTCTAAATCTAGGTTTGAATCCTAGTTTCAGGTAACATCTCTTCTTCCTTCTAGCAGAGGATGAACCTGCTGAACACTTGGTTACAAACAGACTAGTTTGAAGTGCTACACTTGGACATGTTTGAAGCCATGGTTTAGGTTCTGGTAGAGACGTTCATTAAACTGATAAAATCTAAACATTTTAAGATTATTTGCCTTATACTTTAGCAGTCTGGCATAGCTGTGAACAGAATTTGGCCAGAGTGTTTAAGCACAAATTAAATTAAAACTATCTGTGTTCAAGCACAACTCTACTTATTATCTTTGTTGCAATTGTACAGCATTTGCATACTATTTTTCAGAAAACCAAAACGTTTATTCCAGCAGCTTGCAGTTTTTTGCAGAAGTGTTGGTGGAGAGCTTTGTCGTAGCCATTTTTGAAACGTGTTTGGGTATCGGGCTGCCAAAAGATGGCCCTTTTAAGGTTTGTGTTTTACTTGCAGCTATGTGCAGAAGCCTTTGAAGAACTTGAAAGTAACCTATCTTCCCTTAACAGTTATTTTTATCTCGAAGGGTTGTTCCCACATCAGATACAGGTTTGTAGGTGAACATGAGAGCCCGAAGCCCTCTGTCTGGTGTGGTGCGTGCTCCTATCCACGTCTTACTGGAGTGGCAGCTGTACAGACCTCCGCTTTCCCACTCAGATGAATGTTGCATCCTGCCCCTGTAAAGTGTGATTTGGGATCACAGGCCCTCAAATATCTCTGTGATCTCTGAGGGCTTGGGCAGGGATCCCCAGTGAGCTGTAACACCTCTGTACTATTATCAATTAGTTTGATTCTAAAGCTGTCTCACTGCTAGGGCTTGATTTTGAAAGGGAAGCTGGATACCAGCTCGTCATAAAATGCTGTTGTTTTGCTTTGGTTTTCTACCTGGCATTTCTGGTGGATTCTGGAATTTTCCTTTTGTTTTTGGACTTGCTTCTTTATGAAAACTGACATGCTGGGGTGGGTGATATTATCGTATGATCTCTGGTTGTGGTGTAGCTAAAGTGAGAGCCAACCAGAGGCTTCACAAAATTATTGTTATTGATGCTATGCAAAGATTTTTTTGTTGTTTGAAGTCTGTCACACTTTTGAGTAATAACATAGTGGGTGGATTTTGGTTTTATATTTTTTTAACAAGTGGGTAAGATTCCTTCACAACACACAAAAATTTAAACAGTCAGAGAGAGAGTCTCAGATATTCTCAGTTGAGTCTGAGATAGTCATGGAGATACTGAAACCTACCATCTGTCAGTGCTGTAGAGAATAGTGGACTTGGATCTCTCTGAATGAAAGTGATGGCTCCAACTATGTTGCAACTGCATCTACGCTCCAAAGTGGGCTTCTAAAGAGTCATTAAATTCTTTTCCCAGTTTTGTGAACGCATGTTTTAACCTTGAGCCTTCCAGCCATTTCCCATTTAATATGGCCAAATGAACCTTTTAAAAGAAGTGACATCATCCCTGCAGGACCTCAGTTTTGCAGAACACCTCATGTGCACTGCCAAGGATGGAGCAGGAAGACACTGCACTGCCTCTGAGCACCTGCTGCAAGGAAAAACACAGGAAGAGCATGTTTGATTTACTGCTCTGTGTGGGAAGCATATCACTGGTCTCAGTGTTTGATCTGCAGATGGTACAAGGGGAAGTTGTATCTCCATTGTATGGTAGTTATATTTACAGGCATAGGTCAGTAGTTGCAAAAGTGTTGAAATGACTACTTTGTAAGGGAGAAGTTTGCCCTAAATTAAGTATCTCCTTGCTCCAGCGAGGCAAACATAGGTAAAAGTCCCATGGCTGTCTCTTAATTTTATACTGTATTTCATATTCTTATGTTCAGGTCCTATTTATGTGATGTGGATTAGCTTATTGAGTGAAGCCCCAAGGAGAAAGACCTGGGGGTGTTGGTTGATGAGAAGCTCAACGTGACCCAGCGATGTGCACTTGGAGCCCAGAAAGCCAAACACATCCTGGGCTGTATCAAAAGCAGCATGGCCAGCAGGGTGAGGGTGAGGGAGGAAATTCTGCCCCTCTGCTCCACTCTGGTGAGATCCCACTTCAAGTACTGTATCCAGCTCTGGGGTGCCCAGCATAAGAAGTATGTGGCTGGAAGTCCAGAGGGGACCACGAAGATGCTGAGAGGGCTGGAGCACCTCTCCTAGGAAAACAAGCTGAGAGAGCTGTGGTTGTTCAGCCTGGAGAAGGGAAGGCTTCAGGCAGGCCTTAGAGCAGCCTTCCAGTACCTAAAGGGGCCTACAAAAGAGCTGGAGAGGGACTTTTTACAAGGGCTTGTAGTGACAGGATAAGGAGAACACCTTTAAACTGAAAGAGATAAGATATTAGGAAGGAAGTATTCACTGTGAGGGTAATGAGACAGTGGAATAAGTTGCCTAGAAAAGTTGTGGATGCCCCATCTCTGGAAGTGTTCAAGGCTGGGTTGTGTAGGGTCTTAACTAGCCTGGTCTAGTGGAAGGTGTCCCTGTCCATGGTTGAAGTGGAACTGGATAATTTTTAAGGTCTCTTCCAACCCAAACCGTTCTATGTGTGTGTTTTCTACATCTCTCCCTCTGTCTCTGCAGCCTTCATCATGCCTCTCTTGATTACCTGAATTTGTTCTTGCCTTCTTTTGTCACAGTTGGATGGATAGAGCCCCAAACAAATACCGTCTTTCCTATAGGGCTGTCAATGCAAATCTCCCTTCTGTTCCCTGGTTGCAGTTTATCATTTGCAAGTTGCAGACAGAACTACATTCATGTGGCATGGAGAGCTGAAATACAATTGCTTTTGAGCTATATCAAAGAAAAGACACTGTATAATACCACATAAAGTTTGACTCCTTTTCAAAAACTCCTTCTTTTCATTATTTCCTTCAGGGAATAATTGGGAATGTCTGATGTGGTTACTGTCTTTTCTTCTTTGATATGTGCACATACAAGATGGTGTCCTCCCACAGAAGGATTTTTGCTTGAAGAAATTAAATGCCCAAGTATGCCTAAATGAATAAATCATTTCTAAGTGCATCTGTATTCATGAATCGTATGACATGAACTAGGCAAAATACAACTGCTTAAAAGCAAGTGGTATAATAAATATGCCTTGGAAATAGTCAGTTGAACAATTTCAAAACCTCCTTTTGATGGCAGATTTCAAATGTTTAACAGCTTGAAGAGGAAATGTGAATTTTCAAAGTCTTTTTTCAGGGTGACATAATTTGTCTGCAGGACACCTCGTGTTGAAAGCTAGCATTGGTGGCTACAACCTGTACCAGGTACCTTGCAGGCAGTACATGGGCCTGAAGCACAGACTCAACCTAGTAAAGCCTACCTCTCCAGAGATATAGTTTGCTCAAGAAGAACATCACCCTGTCATGGCTGTACCATTTCTGAAGCTTCTGTACCACTTCTGGCTGCTAAATGAGAGTTGTTTGGTGGTAACATGAGCGACTCCACTCAGCAATGTAAAAATACCTGTGAAGCCTGGACTTTCAGAAAGGGAGAAACATTGAGCCCCTGAAAATCAGGCTCATGTAAGGGCATTTCACACAGTGTGCTCAAATATCAAAGCATCCCTAGTATTTATTACCCTTTAGAAAGAAAGGCCATAAATTCTCATTCACATGGAAGAATTGTTTGTAACCTGCAACACAACAAAGCTACCAGATTTTCCAGTAAAGACTTCGTGAGGTTGGATTGATTAATCCCATTAAATCTTCATATTGTTCTGTGGTGAGCACTGTTTAGATTCACATATTTATTGTATTCTTTATGATTGTTTTTACCCTGTCTCCTGGATAAGCCTCTGTTTAGCTTAGGAATTGCCATTTTTAAATGGTTGACATGTATTTATACTTTTGGCAATGCCATTTTCCCAGGTGTTACCCAAATTTCTTCCGGTAGATCTAAGACCTAGCCAACATAATGAATCACTGACACAATTTTTTTTTTTTTTTCTTTTTGCAGCAGGAAGTGGGAAAGGTTTAAGACAGTGTCTGCCTAATAGCAAATAATAGTTTTGTAACTGATTTTTTTTGTAATTGCTGTAGCAATTCTGCAACAGTGCCCAAATATGCGCCCGCTTATTAGGTGGGGCCTGGGGGGCGTAAAGCGTGGGATCCTGTGCTGGGTGACTCTCACTGTGATCCCCCAACAGCCCAGTTTCTTATCCAGGTCAGCTGAGAAGGCACCAGAAAAGACTGGGATGAATCCCAGACCCTGCCCCTAGGAGCATGTTTCAATGAGACATCCCTTTCCTGAGGTGTCTGCCCCAACTTCCTAGGCACTCAACCAGCTCCTGCACACCACCCCATATCCATTTTCTAGCCCTCCGGTGCTCAAAGTGGCAATGTAACACAGTTTCCTATACGTTATGTAAGGTTTATGTTTGTCACCTTTTAACCCCTAGATATGGGGTTTTCTTTTGATCCGTGTTTTCCAACGTATCTAAGGGCAGGCTGTGCCTAAAAGAGTAAAGGCACATTCCTTTTGAGGCTATGTATTCGTTTTGTTCAATTAATATTGTGTGGAGAGTGTCCTGGTGGATTTTGTATGTATACATTACTAGAAACCAAAATTACTGTGTGCTGGAGATAAAATTAGCTTTTGAAATTCCTTTTCCCCTTTAAAATAAAAATAGCAGAATCTGCCTTTTATTGACCACCTCAGTCATCACAGAGGTTTCCTGTGTGCAGAGGCTTTGCTTTTAATATCTGTTTTCCTTTGACTTTAAAAAGTAGTCTTTATTTGCAAGTTTATTATAGAAGCATTCAAATTAGAGGTGGGCTGAAACCGCAAAGTTTGTGTCTGGATCTGGATGCAACTTTCTGAAAGTTGGACAGTCCAGGTTTTTGATTGTCCTGACCAGAGATTACAAAGGTGTGTATAAAGTTCAGTTTCAGAAAGGAAGAGCTTCCCATATTTTTTCTTTTTTCAGATAAATGTAAACAGTATTTGCCCAGACACATAACAATACAAACAAATGTCATTCAACACAAGATGTTCACAACCTCCTTTATCACTCAGCAAGGTCTCATGATATAATTTACCCTTTCTGTCACAGGGCTGGGAGAAGGTTCTGCTCTTCTTCACCCGGACAGCAGGTCCCACCCTCGGTCCTTGGAGAAGAGTGCATGGAGGGCTTTCAAGGAGTCACAGTGCCATCATATGCTGAAACACCTTCACAATGGAGCCCGGATCACTGTACAGATGCCTCCCAATATTGAGGGCCATTGGGTCTCTACTGGGTAAGGAAAGATGAAACAAGATGCTTGGGATGGGGAAGCGAAAGAACAGGGCAAAGATGTAGAGAGGGAAGTATGAATATTCCCACTTTAAGCACCAGCAGAAATATTTTCTTTAATATGGTGATACTCTGAATTCCAGATGCTCTCTATATGTTTATGCATAAAAGGAGAAGGAGCAGCATTATATGTATTAAAATAGCATGCCCATAAAGCTGTCTTGATGAATCAATTTATTGTCTGGATTTTAAACAGCATGCTGTGAAATATCTTTAAATCTCTCTGAACAGGAAGGAGCCTACTAAGTTGCCAGAATGGATGCTCATTCAAACATAACATTGTACTATATTTGTCTTCATGCATTAGATCCATTGAATGGGTCCTTGTTTTCAGAGCACGTGTCTAGCACAGGTTTTATTAGCAGAAGAAATTAAGAAGCTGTATTTCAGCAGTGCTTTTACTCTTTATACATGATGACTTGTATTTCAGAGAGCTATTTTGCTTTCTGTATCACAGCAGGCAATATTCACATGCTTGTTTGAAGTGACTTGTAGTAAGAAAGACTGGGGGTTTTCTAACAGAAAGGAGTGTATTTCAGGATGAGAGGAAATGGTCTCAAGTTGCACCAGGGGAGGTTTAGATCAGATATTAGGGAACATTTCACTGTAAGGGTGGTCAGGCATTGGAATAGGCTGCCCAGGGAAGTGGTGGAGTCACCATCTCTGGAAGTGTTCAAAAAGCACATGGATGTGGCACTTGGGAAGTGGCTTAGTGGTGAACACGGTGGTGCTGGTTAACGGTTGGACTCGATGGTCTCAGAGGTCTTTTCCAACCTTAACAATTCCACAATTCTGTTCATATTACGCAATATAGAGGTGTCAAGGAGAAAAGTTTGAAGGCACAGAAGGGCTTTCTACAGGAAGTGGAATTTAACTGCCATTTACACCTTCAGGAAAAAGAAAAAAAAATAAGATAGAAAAAACCCACAAACCTGAATGTTGCATGGTCCAAATTCAAACCAAGTAGATGTATTGCATTAACGATCAGAAATTTGGTTTAACTGCCACCCCTGTTGAATGTTTGAGTGGAAAAGCTGAGGACATGATCCTGCATGTCCTCAGAAGAGCAGAGCTTGTGGAGTTCCACCGAGAAGCTTCCACAGCAGTTTATAAGCCAGTTCTTTGCGCTGTTGCATGGATGTATGGCATTTCACTTCCTGATGTTATCAGTCATTCTGCTAAATCTACCGTGCAAAAGAGAGCAATTGAGGTTTAATAAGCTGCTAGTTTTTTCAACAAAGAATTGAGTCACATGGTGGTCCCTAGACAAAAAGCAAAAGCAAAACATGAGTCAGAGTATTTAAGCCTACAAGATAAAGCCTTTAGATATGATCACCATGAGGCGGTGTATTAATAACAGCAGAGGGAATTGTTGGTTAATTGACAGTCCACAAATGGCTAGATCCTGTTTACTCCCATTCATGCCAGAGGGACAGAACCACCCAGGTGTCTGTGGACCCTGGGACAGGGTCTTGCACCTGTAGTGTCCATGATGCCCCAGCACGCTAAAGTTTTGTTTCCACGCTTCGTTTCTTCCCACAGCTGTGAAGTTAGAGCAGGCCCAGAGTTCATCACAAGATCTTACAGGTTCTACCACAACAATACCTTCAAGGCCTATCAGTTCTACTACGGTGGCAATCGCTGCACAAACCCCATCTACACCTTAGTTATCCGTGGCAAAATCCGCCTCCGGCAGGCGTCCTGGATCATCCGCGGGGGCACCGAGGCCGACTACCAGCTCCGCAACATCCAGATCATATGCCACAACGAAGCAGTAGCCAAAAAATTGAGTGAGCTGGTGAACCAGACGTGTCCTGGATTTATCCCAGAGGATAGTCCCTGGGAGCAGGATGTGAGCTACGATCTGCTGAGAGAAGAGAATGGCTGCGAATGCACCAAAGCTCTGAATTTTGCCATGCACGAACTCCAGCTGATCCGCGTGGAGAAGCAGTACCTGCACCACAATTTAGACCACCTTGTGGAGGAGCTGTTCCTGGGAGACATTCACACTGATGCTACCCAGAGGAGGTACTATCGGCCCTCCAGTTACCAGCCTCCTCTTCAAAATGCCAAGGTAAGTGTGTGTTTGTGTATACCCTCTTTTTAAGGTACTGATGACAAAGCTCAAATCACTCAGTTCTTCTGACTAACCTAAAATGTAGATGTGCTTCTAATACAGGAGGTTGGTTGCAGCCTTAGAGATGATGTAGGCAATTAACAGAAGATCACAGAACTTACTTTACAAGAACAGTAACTTCGCTGTGGTTTATGTGACTGCATCAAATACTCAAAAAGAGGAATCTGGTGAACTGAGGTCAATAAAGGCCACTCTGAAGAGGGAATCAGACACTTGTAGGCAGAAGTGGGAGCGGTTGGCTGGGACTATGGCTGTAGGCTACCAGCTAAGAAGAAGGTTTCCTACAGAACTGAGAAGGAAGAGGAACAGGCATCAGTGGATACTTCTATAGCTGCAGAGGAGGGGAGGGAGATAGGAAATCAAGTATGAATATCTGCATATGGAAGTTGGGTGAGCCATAACCTGAAGAGGAGAAGAGGAAATTGGAAGGTAAACACATGGAAGGGGCAGCATGAAGGGAAAAAACCTAATGGACTGCAGGTCATGGATCCAGATGTAGGCACACACATTAATGAAATGAAAAACAGGTGAATTTTGAATGGGCTTTAATTTCATTTGATAATTCAGTTTTCAAAGGGGCCTGAAAGTGCCCTCAGCTTCATCAGGAACTGATCAACCCATAGTAAGCTAAATAAAACTCACACATGAAGAGCAGACACTGATGGCCTGTAGCAGAAAGGCTTTCTATAGATCTTTCCCAGTGACATTTCAAAGGCAGGCTGCAATTGGAACCACATTGCCAGGTGCTGGTCTGCTCCAGCTGGGTGCTGCCACAGCATCACTTCCAGCTAATGTTGTTAGTGTGCAACAGTGCAGCTTCTCTTTATGTTTTCTAGTAGGTTCCTCTTGCTCAGATTTGACAGGAGATTTCCTTGGTCTCAAGAGAAGCTGGGCTTGCTGATACTAGGCATTCAGCATGATATAAATAGCAATACCCCTAAAAACTGAACCTTTGCCTCAGCTGCCATGAAAGATTCCAGGATGTTGGTTTGTACCTAACCATGAAGGTCTCTATACCTACAGGTTCTCAACCCGACTCTCTGACCTACTGTTTGCCAAGTGTAGGAAGAATAGTAACAGAAGTCCCTTTTTCATTTTTTTTGAAGTCCAGGCAAACATACCATTGAAAGGTTATAACCCTTCCTTTTTGAACTCTTTTCCTTTTCTAATTGTTGCTCCACTGGGACCCAGCTGAAAATGAGTTTAAATGCTAAATTGAGTTTAAAACTACAAGTCACAGACTCCTCTGGAAACTGGACACCATGAATAAATAGAAACGTTAAATCAACTTGTTTTTTTAAGGTTTCTACAGTCATACCAAGAGGTTGGGGAGGCCAGGAAATTGCTTCTGAAGTGAATCAGGTGTATTGTGTGGAATCTTTCATTTAAGGCCTTTTTCATTTCCTTTTTATTTATTTATATTTTAGACTTATAAAGGCCTGCCTAAAATAAGTTAAGAGGATTCACATTTTGAGTTAAATTTATAGTTAAGCCTCTATATAGAAGAAAGTTCCACCCAGCCCAAGAGTTTACACAGCCTGTAAGTTGGATGTGGTGGCCACATTCAATACTTGTGTGGTTGAAATGAACAGTAATTAAAAGCAAATGATTACTGGATATGTTAGGAATGCCAAAGCCACATGATCAGGACTTTAAACAAATAGAATTGGACCTTACCCAAGTTCCTGCTGCGATTTCACCACGGGATGGTAAATCAAAAGGGCTGTCCAAAAACCAGACAGCTTTATGCTGAGCTACAAATCTGAATAAATTCACAGATTACCATATCTCAAGTGTTCATATAAAATCAGGGAGCTTTTAAAAACATATAATATGTCATCTCTTAAGGCTTTATGAATTCTCTTAGATAAGAGCATACCTTAAACAAATTCCTCCTGTAAAATACTTGGAAGTTCCTGAGTGCAGATGATGAATAGGCCACTATATAGATTTATCTTGGCTGTTTTCTAACCTGGCTCAAGATACCAGTTGGGACTGGCTGATGAATGGAGATGAACATCTTTGATGTCTCTTGACACTGCAAGTTTATCAAGTGATTCAAGCTATTGTACACGATGCTCCTTCAGCCAGCATGAGGGAGCACATGGGTGGAAAGGGCAGGATGTGGGAACTGTTTGACCATCATTGTGCATTTTAGATAAAATGTTCCCAACTAGGACAACATCAAGGAGCCTGCCTGATGGGTCGTGGAATCACAAACATATACAGGGACTTGTAGCATGAAGGAAGGCTTGAACGCAGTATTCGTTCTCTGTGCAGGATGGAAGGTGTTTTCAGAAATGTTCTGCTCTAAACTACAGAAAATGCGTACAAGAGCAGTACTGGGAGACTTATCTCACACGAAATAGCCTCAGCAATATTGCTTTGTAAACAAAGAACTCCTTGTGCTATTTTATCATGTGACAGAGTAATGGGAAAGATCAGAACAGGATTGTGATGACCAGTCATTCCAGTTAAATCATTACTTACGAATAAGGCTGGTGTGATCTGGAGCATCACAAGAAGCCTGAGAAGTTCTAAGACAACCTTCACTCTTTGATGTGCTCAAACGTTTGCTGGACACACTCTCACTAAGACTTTTTCCCTTCAAAATGCGATTCCAGTGGATCAGTTCTTTATTTTAAAACTTTATTCACCTCTAGGACATGACTTCCAGCAGCAACTGGCACTTGCAGCTAATACATATTCTTTGTATGGAGACTGGTGCTTGAGCTTTCCTTTAGCCAGGCAGTGAAAGAATAAAGTGTGCAAAGTTTTCTGTGCTTTTCGAAATTTGAGTCTTCATCTCTTTGAAACACAGTGACTTCATCTCTAGGGGAATGCTATGTACTTGAGAAACTCCCTTGGAAGTGTAATCATAAGTTAATAAATAGATGTTAAACATGTGAAGTGCCTCAGAGAAACATGCAAAACATTATCTCAACCAAAAAGTATCATTTTGGCAGACAAAACTCCTTTGTTTGCCTGAATAGTGCCACTAGACTTCTAGATCAAGCCAACACTTGAAGGGTGCCTTTTGTTCATTATTACTTGAAAAAGGCTCTTGGTTAGGGAAATTTTGAGGGGAAACAGAGAAAGAATATTCAGAAGCATGTTCAAATGGGTTAATTCCAGGTCTGTGAACAATAAGAGTGTGTGTTGTGCCCTACAGAGGTGAGAGAAGCAAACAGGTTCTAGCTGAGGTTGGCCCTTGCTATGCTCAGCAGCACTGCTGGCTGTGGCCCTTTGAAGGTGCCACATCTGCACTTACCATTGTCTGCTCTGCAACTGCAGCAAAAGCCTGCCCCGACACAAATGCAGCACCTGGGATCAAAATAAAGTGTTTGGCCTCGCAAATAAACCACGGACTTCAGGTCAACTCAGCATACATATCTTAACTCCTGTCACTTTCCTTATGGATGGCATCTGAGCCTCATCTTTTGTAAGAGGGCAGGGAGGACTCGCTGGTAATACTGCTGCATGGTTTAGAGGGCTATGTAGGATGCTTTTTAAAGGCATGATAAATACTTAAGTCAGCTTTATTTGGGGCTACTTTGTTCGTGAAAATGGACATTCAAGCTATCTCTTCGGGTTTTCCAGGAATTATTTTTTGTTAGTACTTCATAAAACATTCATGTCACCATGATTTAGTGTCATTTTAATGGGATAGATGACATGAAATCACATTCATCTGAGAGGCCTGGTTTTCTCTTTGTTCTTGTCTTTTGCCCAAACTAAAGTCACTTATGCCAGAAAAGAGCAACCAGAAAACTTTTGCAGTTCATATTGGTTTTGTTTATTTCAGTTTTATGCAAGGTTGTGCAACAGAATCAACATCATAGATCAGACAGTTGTGTAATAGTAGTGCCTTGAGATTCCTTCACTATCTTACCCTTCATGAGAGCAGTTAATAAAAACCATTCCTCAATATCTTAGGATATATGGTACGCATTTGCAGATAAATCTGAGCGTATCTCCACCCTCCTTCCTGCTTGCAGCACCTCTGTTCCCCACTGAAAAAATATCCATCTGACAACTCTGCAAAGGACTTAGCACTCTCTCCAGCATTTTATTTCCTTCAAGGTTTTTAATTAAAGCTTTAAATCTTTGTTATTCTTCATTCCATTTGGCAGACTGAGTTATAACTGTGTCAGCCATGCTTGTCGACTCCCCAGAGCCAGCCTAACGCACATTAGTCAACTCAACTTCATATGAGGTCATGCAAAGCCTGCAGATTATCACTTTTGTACTGGAGAGAATTTGTGGTCGTTTTTTAAAGTGTTGTCTTGGTCTACAGTTATCTGCAGTGGTGGAGGAGGAATCCTGATGCTATACTGAGCCATTCATACATGTGTCCTTCCTGTGGACTTTGCTCCTTGGCAACCTGAAGCAAAGCCATCCAGTTTTTTTGTTGAGCTGGAAGCATTTCCTTGAATTGATGTTCTCCCAAAAGTTTCCTTTTATACTCATTTTGGGAGTGTTAGTAAACTAACACTAACACCTGGTAGCCTGTTTTCTCGGGTGGTGAGGTTTAAAGCATCCTGAAACGGCCTGACTCATTCCAGTCCTATCTAGTCCTGCCTGTGACAGGGGAGGTATTTGGCAGGTGTGCGGGACCATGGCTAAGCACGGCTTTTCTTTCCCCTCTTCTTCAGCGCTTCCCCTCATGCTAATACATGCATTCCCATGGCAGGGCTTTCCTACCCCAGTTTCTGTGGCTGTTGACCCCTACAAGATCCAGGGGCACTGACGAGATCTGTACTGCACACACAGTTCAAGCCTGAGCCCGTGCTTGAGGAAACCCAATGCCTGGTCCCTCACCTCACGTCTCCCTGCAACGAGGATGTGCTGGGTGCAACATGACAGAACCAGTCACATGCTGTGTGGCACAGCCAATTTCAGACAATTAGTCCTAGGCAGCCATAGAATTCCATAGAATGTAGGAGAAAATTAAACCATGCTCTCATGTTTCTGGCTATCCACAGCAACTGGAAAAAAGATGAAAGAACCTCATCTTTGCTTGCTTTTTTTTAATTAGAATTCTCCTTGCTTGGCTTCCAGAGCTCTCTGGCCCTATTACCACTTCAACTGAGACAGCAGGAGAGAGGGATAAGAAAAAATGCTGGTGAAAATTTTCAGATCATAAGCTACTTTCTCCCCAACTACAAGAACTGAATTTTCAGCCAGAGATTCAGGCTTGTTTGAGCACACATGGCTTCACAGATTAGTTGAGAAATTGGTATTACAGAAATACCTGTGACAATGAGGACTCATGGCACTATGGATTTGGCATTGCAGAGATGCAAGAAGTCACCCATCATGGGAAGGGATCTTCCAGCCATTTCAGGGGCCAGTCCTTCTAGCAAGGCCCCACTGTTAAAAATACTGCATTGTACACCTAAGATAATCAAAACACAGAACAGATGTTCATCCTGTCCATTGCTTATGTTATTGCTTTTTAGTTTATGTCATGCCCAAATGAGCTTTTTATTAGAGAATGCTTAATCGTGTTTGGACTCAAATATCCTCTGTCTCTGTTCCCTATTTTCTTTGAATGCCTGTTTTTAGAAAATAATCTTTCCCTGAGACACATGGAAAGGGAGTGATTTGCAAAGCCTCAGATAGTGTAATTAAGAGCCAAGAGCAGCTGAAAAGCAAGAGTAAAATATACAGTCAATTGTTAAACATAAATTACTCCATAATTAAGTGAAATTGCCTCATAACAAAACCGCCTCTTTCCCTCGTCCATTACTTGAGCAAAAATCATACTGAGGGAGTTATGCATGGCATATTCTTGCACTAAGAAGTTCATAATGTTGTGAAAGATAGTATCACAACAAAAAAGGTTTATGTGGGCTTAGATTCAAGTGCTGGTCTCAAGGAAGTGGTGTGTTGGTAGGATGGCCATGTGAGGGGCCGGAGCCAGCCAGCGCCTCGCTGCTGTGACTGGGATATTTCTGCTTCCCCCCTTACTGCCCCAACCTCTCCCTGTCCCACCCCTGCTTTGATGCAAAAAGTGCTGATTTATCTCAGCCCCCTCATTCAGACTGACCATCAGTACCTGGAAGGCCACGAGGCTGGACATTCCTTAGCAGCCCAGCTGGCCAGAGCTTCACAACTGGTGCAAAGCCTTCGGAATTAGGAGGGCTGCACAAAGCTACAGCAGGTCAGGACCACAGAGCTCAAAGAGCCAGGTGGACTACAGACAAGTAACAGGGACTCAAAAAGGACCTTCCTAGAGTTTACTGGAGGAGTCACCTCTGCTCACAGTGTAATGGCAGCCAGTGGTGACCAAGGGAGACAACAGGTTGAGCTGATGTTTGGTTTTCTTCGGATTTTGAATAAGGGCAACAGAAATCACTGGTCCCCAGGTTAAATTGCCTTTGCTCACAAGCTGTTTCTGGAGGACAGACCCCTGGGAGGAAAATGTGAATATAAACCAAACCAATATACTGCTCTGCCAGGATCTCCTCTGGGAAACGATAGAAACTTTCAACTTCACTTCAATAGAGAAAGAACAGTAGCAGAAATTGTCTCCTACTATTGACCAATTCAGCTTATATAAGCTATGTTTAGTTTTAGAACACTGTCTATTCCTCGCTTTCTGGCTTCACTTCATGTGAGTGGGGCAGTCACAGCCATAAATTTACTGTCATCAGTGCCCTTAACATGTCAGGGAGCAGTGCAGCCAGTCTGCCCCATGGAAGGGCAGAAATGTGTGGTTAAGAGGCACTGGCATCTTCCACAGAGCAACCCCTTGGCCTGGATCTCTGTGGGTGTCCATGCAAGGCAGCAGAGGCATCTCTTGGATGTTGATCTCCAAGAAGATAAAACATTGTTTCTATTGGAATTCACCAGTTGCAGTTAAATTACTCAATTAAATGTTCTTTGTATTTCACTAAGGTACTAATAGACCTGGCACCTGTTTGGACAATTTAACTGAAAAAAATGTATCTTAAAATTACTTAACAAGCTCCACAGTAGACAAGGACTACATCCACTTTCAGAGTGTGCTGACAGGTGGTTCCCATGTGTTTTGGGCAGAAAGACCCTCGAGAGGTCACCAAGTCCAACCTCCTTCCTCCTCATAGCAGGGCAGTTGGCCAGCACTGGTTCAGGCCAACCTGAGCTACACCATTTACAGTTATTTTGCACAGAGACCATTATTTTACATCCCAGGAATGTAGAACAGCAGACATTTCACTGATTCCACTTCTGGTAAAGAGTTTTGATGACTACTTGGTCTGGGATGGGGGCAAATACAAACCCTGTTTAACGTGTAAAAGTGATACATGTTACAGAGGGAGCTCAGAGAGACCTCAGAAAAGAGGGCTGGAAAGGGACACAAAACAAAAGTATTTCTATAAATCTCGCTGATGGCTGCGTGTGGAGCTTTAGCTCTTAACAAAATGTATCTCAGGAAAACAGCTCACAACTTGAACAACGTGGATGGGAGTAACCCCCCAGTGCATCCCCTTCTATCCAGGAAGGATCAAGGAATTGTCTTTGAGAGATGAAGGCACAAGCTATCTGTGTGATCTTTGCTTGTCACTTTAAGTACAAGCCTGCTCAGAGTGCCTCTGCACAGAAAGGCTCTGTCATCAAGACCCGAGATGTAAACAAGCAGCACATCGCCAACCCAAACAGGCACCAGCAAAGCAGAATCATAGAATCATGCAATGGTTTGGGTTGGAAGAAGCCTCAAAACCATCTAGTTCCAAGCCCCTTGCCATGGGCAGGGACACCTCCCACTAGACCAGGTTGCTAAAAGTGACACCCAGCCTGGCCTTGAACACTTCCAGGGATCAGTCGTCCACAACCTATGTTAGTGGCATCACTGCTTCTATCTTGGGGGGTGGCATTTATTCTTCTTGAGCTAATTATTTTCCATCAATGAAGTGAGCTAAAAAATCAGTATGATAATTGTTTATTGATCCATAAAACTTAATTCAGTATTTAGCAGAGCAGAGACAAAAGCTAAGGGTGCTCTCTCTCTCTTGCTGTTGAAAAAATGCAAAATACAGATTGCAAACTGAGAGGCCAAACTCCTTCCAACATGACAAAATCTTGCAGAAGCAAAAACAGCCTTAGGAACAACCTACATGTCTCTGCAGTTTCAGTTTCTGATGGCAGGAGGTGAAAGCCTCAGCGTGAAATTCCCTCCTGCCACAGACTTGGAGCCTGCAAACCCCTTGTAAGACACCCCTGGTGCTCATGGTTGGGGCTGGGGGCACTTGGCTGCACTTGGCCCTAAGTGGTGACCCAACCTGCAGCTCTACAGGCATCACAGACCCCGTTCCTGCTGGACGGGGCCACAAAGGTTTCGCCACATCCAGCAGCAACCAGCCATGTCACACGCTTTACAAACTTGCATTAGGGCTCAGAAACGCTGAAAGAGCTTAAAAGCATGGGTTACTGCTCTCCCAAGCTGCCATCCAAAAAGAAAAAAAGTCCTTATGACACCCATGTTTATCTACAGTACTTAGAGTTAACAACTAAAAGAAAGACAGATGCAAAATAAGAGCTCAGCAAAGGTATTGATTTCTACACAAGTATGTGAAGTCCCTATCATAGTAAATTACCATCTGCCAGCTTCTCATATGATTTTGAAGGATAATGTCAGCCTTTTCTAGATCCTATAAAAAGCTGAACTATATGTTAATTTCATATAAATGCAGACAAGAGAATTAATCTCATAAGTGCTCTCCTGCTGTGCAGTCTTGTACATACTAAACCCAATGGTACCACTAACAAGATAAGAAATGACAATGGATTCCTCAAAACGTGGAGCTGGTATCACTTCAGCATGAGGTGGCTGGGCTGATGCGTTGCCCAGGATCACAGGTAGTGCCTACCAAGGTTTCTCTGTGCTTTGTTTCAGAACCACGACCGCACGTGCATCGCGTGCAGGATCATCTACCGCTCGGACGAGCACCACCCGCCCATCCTGCCCCCCAAGGCGGACCTGACCATCGGCCTGCACGGAGAGTGGGTGAGCCAGCGCTGCGAGGTGCGACCGGAGGTGCTCTTCCTCACTCGGCACTTCATCTTCCACGACAACAACAACACCTGGGAGGGGCACTACTACCACTACTCCGACCCCATCTGCAAGCACCCCACCTTCACCATCTATGCCAAGGGACGCTACAGCCGGGGAGTCCACTCGTCCAAAGTAATGGGCGGCACAGAGTTTGTGTTCAAAGGTAGAGCGGCTTGATACACCGGGGGTGGAAGTAGTTGCGGACCAGAGCAGAGTTTGCTCATAACAAATTGATTGCTGATGATTTCATTCTGTGATTTTCAGGAGTTCGTCATTTCTTGGGAAGTTTGCAGGCATTGTGTGAATGCCCGGCCAAACTATACAGCTGCACAGCATTTCACCCCACTGAAGTGATACTCATTTGAGGCAGACGTCTTTAAGTACACACAAGGAAATAAGATTTCACGTTACTAAGTGATCTTGGAGTCCAGGGGCCAGACTTCAAGCCTCTAAGAGAAGTGGTTAGGTCTGTGTCCTAGGGCTCTTTCAGCAGAGAGAGAAAAAGGCATCTTCAGAAGGCGTTTCAGATCTGAAGCGGTATAAATAACTTTCTGCTGAAGACAGATGCAGCAGCATGCATCTTTTCATATGCTCCCAAGGGGCCCTCAAGCAAGTAAGGGTGTCCCTAAAGACAGCTCTGATTAAAGCCACGAGAGCAAAGACTAAACATATCCAGCCCAAACCCGCTGGGTACTTTGGAAAGCAGCTCTCAGTGGTGACGCCGCCCGGGTCCCTGCGGCTGAGAAGCCTTCCTGTGCAAACAGCCCCATGGCACCCTGCTTAAAAAGATCTCAGAGGCCTGAAACACTCACACAAACAAACATCTCCAAAACATGACATTCCACCATGGCACCAGCCCCAGAGAAGCCTCTGGAAGCCTCAAACTCTCTGTAGGCTCTTCTCCTTATTTCAGTTACCATGTGAGAAGCGTAAAGCTTCTCGTGTGGGTTTAATTTAGGAAAGCATCTAACTGTAAGAAATAATTTACTAATATGGGATTTTCATAGGAGGCAGGAGATACCCTTGCCTGTCAGAACTTGGCTCTTTGGAGGTGCATATGCAGCATGTCCCAACTCAGGTTCTGGGGTGAAATCCAGTTTTTGCTTGCATTTCTGGTTTATGCTATGCCAGCTTACCTTACAGATCAAGGTCATTAATTTGGCTTAGGTAAAACTTTCAGGTTCAATTTCTATAAATTACCTTCTGCACCAGCTAGGGCAGATAACGTTAACTGTAGAGCCATTGAGTCAAATGTCTTCAAAACCTCAGGAAAGTCTCCCAACAGATCTTTCTATAAAATTATCTGCAAGAGAATTTGGGATTTTGGTGTGTTGTGGGGCACGAGGAGTGGTTATTTGCTTCTGTTTTGGTCATCATCGATTCCATTCAGATCCCCTTTTCTTGATACACAGTGTCAAACACACATTAGGAAAAAATCTCTGTTGGGCTTCAGTAGGGTCATTCACTTTGGGTTTTCCCAACTTTTTTAGCTTGGCTGGAAAATGAAACTTTGTGTGCCTTAAACTCCTTTGGAATACAGGCAGATTAGCACTGAAGAAGCTTCAGTACTTCTACAGTTGATACTGCAAGCTACAGCCAATGTTTAGATATGAGAAAAAGTATCTCTCTGCAGGTCAGCTATATTTTATAATTCATGCAATAAAGGACAGGTAATATAGCATGATAGCACAACTGTGGCGTTTTCCAAATTTCCCAATTGGAACTAATTATTTTACTAGCTTTGCAGGGTAGCAAATGTTAAAAAATGATGAAAAATACTTGGTAAGTGCTCCACTTATGGATTAATACAGACGGTAATAAAACATGAGTAAAGTTTTATTGTTTCCTCTTTTCCCTGTCTCCTCATATAACCCACCAGGCTTTATCTGTAAAGGATTGTCTGGAATTTATGAAAAGCTCTGCTTAATCTCTATCTGAGATACGTGGCCATCAGGTTTTCTTCAACTGAGTTGGAGGGGGAGTTGTTGTGTGCAAAAAGTAATTTTTGCACAGACAAAGTCGAAGACATAAAGTGATGCAAATAGATTTTCTGGCCACACCTGTAATATGAAAATTAATTGGAGAAGGAGCAAGGGGAGACAATTTTGATTCAACAGGCGTGCCCCAGTCTGCCTGTTGTCTTTTTGTTTTGTTTTGTCTCTCTGCTAATAGCCCCCCTCTTCCCCTCTGGCAGTGAATCACATGAAGGTCACTCCCATGGACATCTCCACGGCCTCGCTGCTCAACGTCTTCAACGGGAACGAGTGCGGAGCGCAGGGGTCCTGGCAGGTGGGGGTTCAGCAGGACGTCACCCACACCAACGGCTGCATCGCGCTGGGCATCCGCCTGCCTCACACCGAGTACGAGATCTTCAAGATGGAGCAGGACGCACGGGGCAGGTACCTGCTGTACAACGGCCAGAGACCGAGCGACGGCTCCAGCCCCGACCGACCCGAGAAAAGAGCCACTTCCTACCAGATGCCTTTAATTCAGTGCGCCTCCTCCGGACCCAGATCGGAAGAGTCACCGGAGGAGAATAAAATCAGGCTGTACAGCAGCAGGGCACCGGAAAAATATCCCAGCGCCCCGGCTCTTGCTTTGTTGTTTATTTGTACTGTGTCATATTGGGACATTCTCAGCTAGAAGCGAAGAAAACTTATTTTTCATGACTACAAAGCCAGGATTCCACCAGACTGGGGGTTGTTTTTCTTCAGAGAGAAAGGGACATTTATTTTCTTGATGCACTTGAATGCCTGAGAACTGTTGTTCTTTTCCTTACTTCCCCCTTCCTCCTCGAATCCCGGACAGCACTCGTTTGATGTTTGTGCTTTGAACTTCATCCAGTCTGATCCCTGGCCTGACACGACTGCACAAAAGTAATTGCACTTTAGGACTGCAGACTTCTGTGGGGAGGGAGGGGGTCTCCTTTTATTTTTATTTTGTTTTAACTGCTCGGATGAACATTATGATCCTGCTTCAGTCATCTCTGCCATCTTACTGTTGTGGTACTCTTCTCCCCAACGCCCAGTTTCTCATCAGAATTTAGCTCTGGGGAAGGGCTCGGTGTTGTGCCAGTACTGTGATAGCAGCTTCCCCCTCTGACTTCACAGCTCTGATGTAGATATGTATATAAGGAGGAAACCCACAAAGGTTTATCTTGCCGTTATCTCACAGCCCATAATACAAACAGAATCAGCAAATCAACAGCCCTCTGTTCAAAAAGTGCTAAATGGTTGATGCCTCTATTTAAAAAAAAATTCCAAGTAATTTAAGCTATTTTTACAATCATTAAGTTATAAAAATAACCAGTGGTTTCATATTTTCTCATTCAATTTCCTTAGCTGTGTAATTGCTTCGAGGCCTCCCTTTATATGTAGCGAGTAATGACAACCAAGCCCCCTCAAAGCCAGACAGCAGCAGCAATTTTCCTGTCGGATGCACAGAGGGCAGGTGAGCTGTCAATAGAAGGCTGCAGGGACAAGTTCTGTTTTCATATTCCTGAGGCCTTACATGCTCCACATGCAGTATTTGTGTCAGCCAGGTGGGCAGAGTAGAGCAAGTGGGATATAATATGTTCTGCAGCCCTACTTAGCAGCACATGTGTGAGAACAGGGGAAAGGGTTGCAGAAGCAAGCACACCATGGTCCCTAGTAGATCAAGAACGCAGCTGGAAACAGACCCACAGGCACACTGGCCCAGTCTTACAGAGATGTACAAATGCAACCACCTCCTCCCTTTTCTTCTTGCTGGACTGTCCTAACACATACCATGGTTTCATGGAGCTTCAGTCAGCATTGGTATGGGAAGGCACTGCTGTGAAGGTGGACAGACACAGCACTCAGAGAGCATTCATCAACAAGAGCCTGCCATGGAAACTCTCAGGTTTCCCTCAGTGGCAAATACATCCTGTTGTGCACTGATGCAAATCAGAGTGAGCTCTAGAAAACAGTAGGGGAAATATTTAAGGCCAGCAAGGAGTTAGAAGTTAAGAGATGAACCATGCTCCCCTGCTTTAATGGGGAGTGAACTGAGGGCATAGCTTAAACTTGCAGCATTTGGGCTGTCACTTTTACTGATACACACGTGTTTTGGCTTGCAGGAGGAGCAGAAACGTGTGTAAGAAATACAAGGAGTGAGGTGGTAGCATTTCTTCACAGTATCAGCAGCTCCTAGCTGCCCAGCCCAGTATTAGGTCAGAAAAAGAGCCTTTAATGTGTATTTTAAATTAAGGTCTTTCAACTTTATGTAGTGAGTCTCCATACTGTCTGCTGTAGCAAAAGCATTCCTTAAAAACATGGATGTGAGTTTCGTTGGAGTTGGAACAGAATCAGTTCACCTAGTTTTGAGACAGCAGGAAGACAGAGGGAAGGAGCAGTATCATAGACTCACTGCCGAGTCAGACCACGTCTTTCTTATTTTTTTCCTCAGACGCATGAAGTCACAGAAAGTTCTTATTTAAGAGTCAGGAATGGAGCTCAGGTTGGCTCAGCAGTCATCAGAGAAAGTGTTCATCCATCCATCTGATGTCAGATCCTCCTTCAGCCTGTTGGAAGGATCTGAAGGCCAACTCACTGTGGTGAATTGAGCCTTATGAACAACAGCTGTTCTGATCAGCATTTCTTGATGGTTTTCTGCTCCGTGCAGTCAAACCTACTTGAAGAGCCAGCTCTGGATCAGTTTCTGGTAGAGGCATCAGGAGCACAGTTTTAACTAGAGGGTCAAGAAGGAGACATGATGCCTCTGACAGAGGAGTTAGGAACCAGGACAGATTTTGGTTTTCTCTAGATAGACTTGAGTTTTGTAGTCAGCAGACTGAGCCCACCATTTTTCCAACTGGGTTACTGTGCTGCTACAGTTCCTTCAATACCAGCTTCATTTCTGACTTCTGAGACGTAGCAGCATGAGTGAATTCACACTGGTTTTTGTTTAAGAGGATGGGTATGGTGCGATACTCCTTAGATCACACAAGAGAAGCTTCTTCCGCCACCGTCGGCTATTCCCACCTTAGATGGTCCTATCTCTGAAAAAATATCAATGGCTAGGAATTGTCAGACCCTGTCCCTTCCTGTGCCACATGCAACTTGATCCCAGCTGAAATCTGCACATCTTTGTGATGCAGAATGGAAGCAAAGACCAAAGGAACTGCTCCAGAGCACAATTTTCTATATTCACCAGGACAATCATCTACAGATTGTTAGTGCTTTGTGGGTCCTCGGTAAATTGCCTAATGTCAGAAATGTTACAACAGTTTCAAGAGAAAGGCCTGTCTGGTTCTAACCTCTGAAAGCACATTCATGTGTCGGCTGTTTTGGATCACAGACTTGCAAAGGTCTAGGTTTTCCAAAGCTTATGGTTAGACTACATGAAAATGTGAGTCGGTGTATACATTGTACAATAAATACTCTTTTCTTCCCCCTTTCATTTAAAGATATTTTAAAAATAAGTATTTTAAAAAGGTCTTCATGATGCATTACAAGAAATCTGACTGGGGACTCCTGTAGTTTATTTGTAGTGTTGATCAGAGGCATAATTTTATGATCTGGGCTCTTAGCACATGCCGCACCAGCTTCCCTCCGCGTGCCTATGTATTTTTTGTTTTTCTGTTAGCCAGTAGAAGTCAAGTTGGACAAATATGTAAGTCTTCAGAGTGCAGAGTTTATGTGCCAGTCCATATTTCCTGCAAGGTTTCTTCTTGCTTACAGGCACAGAACAAGGAGCTAAGCTTACCCGATCCTTTGGTTTCATCACGCACTAAATTAACTGCTGCACAGCACTATATCCATTTGTGACACAATATATTCCATTCATTTTATTTCTCCAACCCGGCCTCATGTGCTGGCAGCCCTGGCTGCTAAAGAAGTTAAGCTGCAAGTGGTTTAGCAGTGGAAGACCTACAAACTGGGTGATTTGTCCCTTGCTGAAATGCACAAGCTTAAAAAAACTGAAACCATTGATGTTGGTATCTTCAGGAACTGCCAATGTTGCCAACGCAGGTGAAGGCTTTTCCCTCAGTAATATCCTGCTCAAGGATCCACCTGACAGAAGAAATGGCAACCTAAAGGAATTCTTAGGCAAATTATTTTAACGGGCTCTATTTAAGAAATAGGACAAAAGGGATCAGAAAAGTCAAAACAAATGTTCTTGCTCTGTTTCTATACCATTTACATATCGTGCCTGCTGCCCTGGGGTAGAATGTCATTTCTCTCAACAGAAGTCTGTATTTTAGGATATAATGTCAGTCTTGCTTGAGTTGGAGTGTGCTTGCCTAAAGTGCAGGATTTTAAAAATAAAAGATCTTTTTATTTTTGTAAAGTTATAGAAGATATTTTTCTTCTCAACTATGTTCCAGATTAAACTGCTGGGGAAGTTTAAGCACTTGTTAAACTATTGATTGAAATAAAAATAAAAAAAAAAAAACCTAACTGAAAAATTAAGGATTTCTTTGCCTTCTCTACATGTTAGTTTCCTGTTCTGATGACTTTCTACGTGTAAAAAAATGATACATGTCTTGGAAAGCAACAGCCAAAAACCCAGCTGTTGAGTAACTTGTGCACAGCCAAGCTCATTTTTTTACTACATACACAAGAAAACATTTTTTGTTTCAGAACACGTCTGCCACTAGAAACAGCTCTGGTGGATACAGCTGTGATATTTGGGGTTCACAACACAGCTTCAGGTTTTCTGAATAAAATCGTGGCTGGAAGTGCCCAGTGAGTAACAACCATGTTGGCTTGCAAGGAGAGTGTGGTCAGAGCAGCTGTCTCAGGACAAAGAGTTCAACAGGATGGTTCAACAAAAACCAAATATTTTTCCTAAGTGCGATGTAAACGAACGAACCAGCATTGCTGCTCTGCTGCTGCATCCCAGTTGCTTTAAGGGATTCAGACTCAGGGAAAGGAGCAGGGAGGGACTGGAGAGGACACTTTTCCTAAAAAGAAGGAAAAACCTGAGATGAACTGTGAAGGGGAAGCAAGGCACAGGATAACAAAAGTATCTTTCCTCAGTGCTCTGCAGTTTCACTCCTGCCTCACGCACAAAAAGAGGTGAAATTGCAGTCACTGAGCCTTCCACCACCACCACCATCAAAAGCTTCGGAGTTGACCAGTTCCTGAGTTTTCAGAAGTGACTCAGGAGATCCCTGAAAGATGAGTTCTGTTTTCAGGAAGTATGCCCTAAATTACAAGGTACTGCAAGTGCAGTAGCCACAGCCTGTGAAGTGGCCTCTCTTGCTCACAAAATAGTGAGTATGGATGAATTCAGGCAATGTATTGCAAAATTATGCAAGATTTTACTTGGCATAATTTACTCAGTCCTGACACAATAGGGAAGGCCAGGTAATAAAAAAAATACTTTTTCTGATTCTTTCAGTTTCCTTAATTTTCCATATTTTTATCTCTTCCTTTAAGTACTTTTTTCCTTTTAGTCTTCTGCTCTAGTGCAGTGACTTTGGATTTTTTTTCGCTGCCATTTGCAACCAGCAATAAATAATAATAACGAACTTCACTTTTGAATCAGGCAGAGACAAACAACTCTGAGGAATCAAACCATGGGTACCCTTAATAGCCAAGGCTGCAGCGCTGTTGGCCTGAGCAATTTTTTATCAGGCACCCTCTGTGCATCCATCTTCTTCACAAGTCTGTTCCATGGTATAGGACCAGTCCATCAGATGGATTCTAGCTAAGGTACTACCAAGCCCTGAGGGCAGTAATTAATTCCTGCATGTCATCCAATAATGAGAACTGCTCATGATCACCACCTCAAAGCAGGCAGACACCATTCCCTATGTCCTTTCCCATGGGAACCACAGCAGTTCTTGTCTGCTGCCATTTCCAAGACAGTCTGTTGGAAAATGGGAAAGCAAGCTGCACAGGATAGTGCCTGTCTTCAAACAAATAAATGAAAATGAAAAAAGCTGGGAGAAAAAAGTTTACACTTGAAGATGTTGAGCATTAGATTTCCTAGATTAACACACAGTAAAAAAACAAGGATCAGACCTACCTACTTTCATCCAGAGGACAGATGCTTGCTGGACAGATATACGCATTATGAATTTCTTTAAATAAATGCCCAGCTACTGGATCACTTTGCTCTTAGAGGTAACCAAAGACCTACAAAAATAATCAAAATGATGTGTGGACATCAGCTTTATAAACTGCCCTAGATGACACTCCAGCTGGAGAGCTGCATCCAGTGCTGGCGTCCTCAGCACAAGGAAGACGTGGGCTTGTTAGAGCAGCTTCAGACGAGAGCCATGAAAATGATCAGAGGGCTAGAGCACTTCTGTGAGGAAAGGCTGAGAGACTTGGCACTGTTCATTCCAGAGAAGACTCCGGAGACACTTTGTTACTGCCTTTCAATACCTAAAACACAGCCTACAAGAAAGATGATGACAAACTTTTTAGCAAGGCCTGCTGCAATAGGACAAGGGATAATGGCTTTAAACTGAAGAAGGGTCGATTTAAACTGGATATTAGGAAGAAATTCTGTTTTGTGAGGGTGGTGAGGCACAGGTTTCCCTGATAAACTGTATATGCCCCTGAAAGGTGTCCCTGCCCACGGCAGGGGGCTTGGAACTAGCTGGTCCTTAAGGTCCCTTCCAATCCAAGCCATTCTAGGATTTTTCAAGGCACTGCTGGAAACAACAGCATCTTCCAGCAAACGCTACAAAGAGTAGTTTCAATGCTACAAACAAGAGACACTCGGGACACGCGGGAGCGGGGATGGAGGAGCGGCCGGGCCGGGCTCCCCGGGAGGCGGGAGCGGGGATGGAGGAGCGGCCGGGCCGGGCTCCCCGGGAGGCGGGAGCGGGGATGGATCCGCCCGGGAGCGGCGCGGGCCGGGGGCACGGCGCCATCTGGCGGCGGGAGCCCGCGGGACGCCGGTTCCCCTCACGGCGTCCGCCCGCCAAAATCCAGCGGGAACACGCTGAGGGAAGAGGGGAGGCGGGGGAGCCCAAGCCCTGCCAAGCCGAGAGGCTCCGTCCCCTTTGTCGAGCACAACAAGCAGCGGCAGAGCCCCGGGTAAGGTTACCGCAATTAACTCCATGTTAACTCGCAGTCCATGCGAAGCAACGTGAGGGGTGGCGAGCAAGGTAAGAGGATGACAGCACCATCTCTTGTGAAAGGATTGTCAGAGCCTGTATAATTAATTGTACAAGAGAGACACGGAGCTCCTGGAGAGAGTCCGGTGGAAGGATGCAAATTTGATCAAAGGGCTGGAGCATCTCACGAGGAAAGGATGACGGAGCTGGACCAGTTCAGCCTCAAGAGATGACTGAGGGGGACCTCATCAACACCCATCAGTATCTGTGGGGAGAGTGCCAAGGCTTTTCTTAGTGGTACCAAGCAATAGAACAAGAGGCAGTGGCAGAAACTGATGCAGAAGAAGTTCCACCTGGATATGAGGAAGAAGTTCTTTACTGTGTGAGGGACTGTGCATGGAAACAGAGTCCAGACAGCTGTGGAGTCTCCCTCACTGGAGATTTTCAAGCACCATCTGGACACAATCCTGTGCAATGTCCTCTGGGATGACCCTGCTTGAGCAGGGATGTTGGACGAGATGAGCCACTGCGGTCCCTTCCAACCTGACCCATTCTGTTATTCTGTAATTGGGCAAAATAATAAAAAACTTGTTTGAGTAATGAAGCCAGTTTCGCTATTGAGGCCGTGGTTTTAGCGTACAGAAAATAAAACATCCATCTTTTAAAGACACTTCACAAATCTTCCCTGAGGGTCAGACTAATACTACAATGTCATTCCACATGATGCTCTCTCCTTACCAGAGGGGGTGCACCATCCATGGGAGCAGTACAGATAAAACAAATCAGGAATTACACTCAGAAAAAAGGTGAAGTTACCCTTTCAAGAGCTAGGAAATGCCAAAATGAAGCTTTGCCCCCACAGCCTTCATTGAAGCCCCTCGTGAGTACCCAGTGTCCTATGATCAGGGAAAAACCTGTTGAACCTATACAGTATGACCTATCCCTTCTCCACACTCCGTAAGGCAGACAGGAAATGTTTGCATGCTCTAAGCTGTACCAACCATTTCTGCATTTATGTATTTTCCATAGAAGGAAAATACTGTTACTAAAGTGCCAACCTTGCATTGCCTCAACATATTACCATCTGTCCATATTCCAAATCTGTCCAAAAATATATATAGGTAGCAACTGACAATTACAATGATATATGAAAGTACTTTATCCAGGGAATAACCAAAATTTTTAATAAGGAGTATCACACACTCAACTAAAATTAAGAGCTATATAAAGTCTCAAATACACTATGTGAAAAAGCATTACTGAATTTTGACAGATACACTATAATTTTTAAATCTTACATTATTATTGTCTCACCCTGCTATGAGAGCAAGTGCTTCATTTTTCATGATTCTAACCAGGACTAGGAGATAACTAACCATGTGTAGTGACACAGAAGGGAGCATACAGGACTTGCAGGCCATCAGGCACAAGACTGGGAAGTATCTCCAATAAAAGTGGCTTAATTTTTTAAAAAATACAAATTTCAATTTCTCAAATATAAAATTGGGTTTGCATTGGCAGCAGAGATCTGTGCACTTCACAAAAGCAGTAGCAATTTCTCCTGGATGTTGGATATTCACCTTGTGTCAGCATTCTCCTGCTAAAGCCTCCTCTTTCCCTTTGAAGGTCTCCAATTAACACTTTCAGAGGCTCAGAGTGCATTTCAGAGGGGTTTTGGATGAGATGGCTCCCATTTGGCAAGAAGAAAGGAAGTGTTTCTGCATGGAGCCACCCTCAAATTCAGCAATTTTAAATTAACTCAAAAATTAGGGGTAGTTGAAGGAAGAAAATGGATTGGAGGCAACTGAAGCAATTACAAATGTACAATATGAAGTCCTACAGTAACCCAGTCTGCTGTAACCACCAGCCCACACACAGGCAGCCCAGGAAGATTGGTGTTCACGACTCGGATGTAAATGTGAACAGGCACCCATCACCTCCTTGGACTCTGGTCACACACGCCTGTTCTCTGCCGCTCCCTCAGAGCAGCAGCCAAGGAAATCAGGAGGCCCCTTCCATACACTGCTGCTTACCTTGCTGAAATGTTTCACTTTTGATTATCTGTTTCATTTCTAAACCTCTAGTTCCACAAATGCAACCTCTGCACACCTCACAAAGCGGACTTAGAAACCCATGATTTATGAAAAAGCGCTGGTCTTCAAGGAGCTTTGAGCTCAGTTACAGCTACTCTGAACAGCAGACTCCTCCCATCTGTTTGCAACCATTGAACCATTACTGTTCCTGAAGTGCCTGAGCCGAGCACACCAGACAGGTGAGGATGCAATCACATGCAGGGTTTTATACTTTCTTCCAGTTTTTAGTGTTTTTTCACCCCCTTGCTTCGCAGTTTTCTTGCATCACCCATTCCCGCTCCCTGACAGATCAAACTGCACTCTCCCCTCCACACCTCCTCCTTGAGCTTACTCTGGTGACAGCTCTTGTCCCCACTGTCCCTGCCCACCCTGTCCCTGTCCCTTGTAGCCCTCTCATCCCTCAGCCCGTTGCTGTCAGAGCAGGGCCAGCACTGGCAGCTGCTGGGGTGTTTGACCTGTGCCCATGCTCCCATCCTGGCAAGGATGCCAGCACTAACTGGTCCAACAGCAGCAAGCAGAACAGGTATCTTCCCAGCTCACCACGCAGGCTTGCCCAGGCTGGGAGCCTCCATTTAAATGTCTTTCATCTGAGCTCTAATCTTCCTTTAATTGGAGGTAATTGGTATCTGTGAAACACACACCTCTCTATCAAATGTGGCTTCAATTAGATTTCAAATTCACACAGGGAACAGCAGCATAAAAATACTGCAATCACATAAATCTTGTCTCTTTGTCTCTTTTAAGTCAAGTTTTTCCACAAATACACTGACCTTCCTTTGCCATTGTAACCTGGTTCCTGCGGAGGCAGGATGAAGAGATTATTTCACCTAATCAGGAAGGCAATCTGTTCTCATTTTCTTGAAGCTGAGATGTGAAATGAGAGGCCCAAGGGCTAAAGTATTTCAAGGTACTCAGTGCAGTCTGAAAACACTGCCATGAAGCTGAAAGCTGCACTGGAAATCTGAGGCTAGACAATCCTGGGCATGAATACAATGAAAATCCTTCTGCTGGCATTCTCCTGTTTACAAGGCCAACCACCATGTTTGAGGCTTTACACACTAAAATTGGAGAGAAACTCCCATTCCTGGAAAAGGCACAGCAGTTTCCAGCAAATGTCTGGAGAGAAGGCAGCACATACAGACCTTTCTAACCGTGTCCTGGGACTATAAAGCCATCACAAAGACATTTCTGAAGCAGTCCATCTCACTTGTCATGGCCATCTCTTGCTACCATACTCCAATTTTCTTCACTTGACACCGACCGCTCTGAGGTGTGGGACACCTCTCTTCATTTCAACATTTTAAACTCACTGGAGGTGATTAAGGCAATCAGGGATATATAGCCACCAGATAAGCTCCCGTCTCCTAAGAACCACTCACTTCATTTTCAAAGCTGCCCTCTGAGTACCTCTGATTGCAGCTCCAGAGGGCTGTCTGTCTGACTCAGGATCCAGGTTCTGATTTCTGTAGATTTCCTTCCTCAGCCTTTCCAAAACATGGTTCTATAAACTATGTAACGATTTAAAGCAATGTCTCTCAACCTCTAAGAAACAGAGCACCATCTTTATAATGAATTACTTGATTATCATCATTAATATTCCTCAGACCAGCCTTCATACCAGTGCAGAAGTCTACTGCAGTCTGAAAAGCAGTAATAACAACATCTTCTAATTTTGAGTGAAAACACATCAGTGGATTAAACCTCTAAGTCAGTCTGCTATTGCTGGAGCACCTTTGCTTGCAGGAGTCAAATATGTTTCGGCTTTAAAAAAACAGAAGTGCTTGGCTCTTCTAAAGTATTCATAGTACCTGCCTGTATTACCTGTATTTGGTCTATCAAAGCAGCAATGGAAAAATATTTTTCCACATCCATGGGTAGAGAACTTGTGGTGGGTTGACCCTGGCTGGACATCAGATGCCCACAAAAGCTGCACTATCACTCCCCTCAAAGACAAAACACAATGTAAATTCATGGGTTAAGATAAAGACAGGGAGAGACTGCTCACCAATTACCATCGTGGCCAAAAAAAGACTCTACTTGGGGAAATTAGTTTATTGCCAATCAAATCAGAGTAGGATAATTAAAAAGAAAACCAAATTTTAAAACACCTTCCCTCCACCCCCCTCTTCTTCTCAGGCTTAATTTCATTCCCAATTTCCAGTCCCTCCAAACTCCAAACAGTGCAGGGGGATGGGGAATGGGGGTTGCAATCAGTCCATCACGTCTCTGCCACTCCTTCTTTCTCAAGGGAAGGACTCCTCACGCTCTTTCCCTGCTGCAGTGTGGAGTCCCTGCCATGGGAGACATTCCTTTCTGAACTTCTCCAGTGAGTCCTTCCCAGGGGCTGCAGTTCTTCACAAACCTCACTAGCACGGATCCCTTCTGCTGCGTGCAGTCCTTCAGGAACAGCCTTTTCCAGCATGGATTCCCCACAGGGTCACAAGGTCTGCCAGAAAACCTTCTCCAGGATCAGCTCCTCTCTTCATGGGTGCCAGGAGCCTGCTCCAGCAGCAATTTCCCACAGGGTCACAGCCTCCTTCAGGCACCCACCTGCTCCAGTGTGAGATCCTCCATGGGCTGCAGGTGGATCACTGCTTCCCCACGGACCTCCACGTGCAGGGGCACAGCTGCCTCACCATGGTCTTCTCCAGGGGCTGCAGGGGAATTTCTGCTCCAGTGGCTGGAGCACCTCCTCCCTTCCTCCTTCACGACCCTGGTGCCTGCAGGGCTGTTGCTCTCACATATCCTCATTTCCCAGCTGCAATCTGCTCTTGTGCACTGGGCTGTTCCCTCTTCTTAGCCATGTTATCCCAGAGGCACTGCCACCATCATTGATGGGCTCATCCTTGGCCAGCCCCAGATCCATTTGGAGCCAGCTGGCATTGGCTCTGTAGGACACAGGGAAAGCTTCTGGCAGCTTCTCACTGCTGTAACCCCCCCACTTCCCAAACCTTGCCACGGAAACCCAACACAGCAATACAGCCCCACTAACAGGGAAGCTGTACACACTTTCTTTTACTTGGAAAGTGCAAGCAGCACTGGCTCCACAGCAGTTTTTTGCAACAAAGCCTGACTTTTAGATTCCAAGACTACAAAAACAACACACCCAAATGTTTAGTGTATTTTTTTCTTTTTTCCCCCTCGACTATCTTTGGCTGAGGTCAGGCGTTACAATCCCAGTGATCACATTCCACTTTTAAACACCTACATTTTCTGTCTGTTCAACATAGCTTCAGGAACAGACAAAACAACAGCTAAAACTTTAAAATCTAAGCAACATGAAGCAGCATTTTTGAAACCCAACAAACAAACAAAGTCTTGGACATGGCTCAAGGAATGCTTGATAAGAAACAGGACAGAGTGTGTGCTAGAGAATAGGGGTGTGCTTAAACCACCCAATCATCTGCCTCAACACTAGTGCCTCAGTTTCCCCACCTCAAAATCCAGGATAATCCATCCTCGACAAGGCAGACTGACACTCACAAAGATTGCTATTTAACTACTACCCATTTTGAGAAAAGCCTACATATTGATCACCAGTGGCAGTCCCTCTAAATTCACCTATGCATGTGGACCTGCACCAGCACTAGCAAAAATTTTCAATATTATTTTCAAGTAATTATTGCCAGACTACAGCAGTTTGTTGTTTGGTTGGTGGTGGGGTTTTTTTTCCCTTGCAGAACTTGGATGATTAGCAGTCTAACTTTAAAAAAAAAACGAAAACCAACCAACCACAATTTGACAAAACTCGTAACACTTTTTTTCTTATCAACACATTTAAAAAGTAACAGTAACTATTTCAGCCACCTTTCAATTAAAGTTTCCTTTATTTCAAATGTTTGGGTTCAGACTGCTTAGCTGTAATTATGGCTGGCTGTCACACCTCTGTGCAACACCCTTTAAGTCTTTTCTAAAGAGGGAGGAGATCAGCATTCCACCACTGCCAGCAACAGAGCAGCTACAATATGAACAGGGATTCAATACCCTGCTGGCAGTGTTACCACCATTATATCAACTGGTAGTTTAAATAAAATGGCACTGCAACATAGTGGAGATGTTTACACGAGGATTCAGTTAAAACATAATTTGTAGTGGATGAAACAATAATTTGATCCAAAGCAGTTTCCAGATCCAGTTCACTAAGCAAACACATAAACCCTTGTCCCAGCAAATGAGGCACAGGCACTGACCTTACCACTGCCTGGAAGGACTGGTAATGCCAGACCAAAGATACGAATCTGTTTTGCCTTCGCACAAGACCTCATTTCTACATTATCATTTGTCACATAAAGGGTAAATAAACAAGAAGTGACAACACCATCACTACCTCTGCCTTATGTAGCCCTGTCAGAATCAGCAATTCTTCTTAAATACACACAGCTGGCATTGAAACATAAAAACAACAGACCGACTTCAATCATATACTTGGTTACACTGTTTGAGTGCCCCTGTGAAACACATCTGGACAGGAAATAACCTACTTCATTTTAACATTGGTTTCAGTCCTTCCCACAGGAAGGAGCTCAAACCCTTGTGAAAACTAACTCCTGTGTTTAGCTCCCCCTCTTGTCCAACACTCCAATGTGCCACCGCCCTAAAGCTGCCACAGAAGCTCAGGATCAGCCAAGACAGAGCCCCACGGGCAGCACTGGTGAGTGGCACACACGGATGTGCCTTCCAGGACATGCCTCCAAAGCCATTCCACAGGAACCACAGCAGAAGGCAGGGCAGTGAACTATTACATTCACAGCCACGTGGTTAAAAAGAAGCTACAGCATTTCAATCCCACCTGCAAACTCGGAGAGCAGGGCATTTCAGGATTACGGTAAATATTTATTAGGATTGCGCTGTAACTGCGTAGCTCTCATTCCATCTTTTGCTACAGACTGAAACAAGCCATTGCTCCAGCAAGTCAATTCACACATCAATACCTGGGGACTCCAAACAAGAAAACGCTTGGCCAGGGTGATTCTTGTAAACCTGACAAACCCATCAGCATCCTCAGTGTTGCCTGGATCCAAGCACCTTTTCCTCACTCCAACACTGACTCTTCACCCAAGGCAGCTTCAAGCCATTTACCAGCACAGCAGTCACACTGCCCCTGGGACCAGATACACCTCTTCACTGTCAGCAGTCCACAGAATGTAGCCAGGGAGAAGTTCCAAAATAAAAAGGACACTATTGCATTTTTAATAGTTTATTAACACTTCGACTTTTCATAACTTTGAAGAAGGCCTGAAAGATAAGTTTTGCTTATTGACTTTGTCTTTTCCCCTTCAGCAAAATGTCACCTTTTAACTCCTCCCTCCACCCTCCCTCTTCCCAGGAGGATAATGAAGTTCCAAGCCACTGTTTGGTTGCTTCTTGTAAGTAAATTGGCTTCAAACATAGCAGCAGAAACATGCAAGCCTGGGCAATAGTGTTCATTGAACAGCTTTTAGCGAATGAGCAAAAATGCACAAATACCTTGTGCACTGATACAAATAATTTTTTCTTAAATCAATTTATATAGACATATACTTTCAGGGGGTTAAATTTGGTGCCCAGAATTACTACAGAAGCTGTATCCTCTAGTTAGCTAGGCCTTTTTCCCTCACCCTGGAACCATACTACTCTATTTTAAAGTGCTATATTCATAAAAACTTGAAAATAACTACTTTGATACTGTAGACTTGTTGTATCTTGCCCTTTTGAGAAACCAGAAGAGCAACCTGCAACATGTATTTAACTGAAGTTACACATTTAACTTCACAGGAGTTGACGGGCATTGCCCTCTGCTCAGATCACCAGGGGCAGGTGGAGAGACTGGATTTCCCTGTGCTTACATACACGAGTAAGCAGGCAGACAAAGCAAGAAGTTCTAACCATTTCAGGAACAAAGACAAACAACTTCATCCATATTACATAATTCACGGAATACAGCTGATCTCATTCAAAGTGACTCCTGAGAGCAAAATAGTTTTAGCATTACATTTTATATACAGCTATGAAGGGATTACGGGAAACCAAGACAGTCTCCTCAGACCACTGCTGAGTATGCAGTTATGAGACTGCTGTACACTTTCACCTTGGAGACATTACTTAAACCATGACCAAATTTTACCACCAACTGATTTGTTATTTATGAAACAAGTTGTTTCATTCTGATTTTATCATTATTTTTACCATACTTCTGCTGCCAGATATGAAAACCTGAGTCAGCTGCAGCGAGCAACAATTTCTTTTTCTGCTTCAAAGTCCTCTAAGTGCTGGCACCTTTGAAAACCTCCACACACCATGCTGTAAACATTTTAAGATTGTCCAGAGGGTTTTGTTTGGTTTTTCTCCCTTCAAATCAGGAATGCCTGCTCTGTCTGAAGCAAACTACATCCTGCACACTATTGCCTTCATTATGTCCCACGTAATCAGTTTGTAACAGGCTATGAAAGTTTGATGTGGCAATGTTCTGTTAGAGAAAAAAAAATCAGGAGAAATACACCATTCTGAATCAGTGGAACCAACACAATCAAAACCTCAACACAGTTTTTTCCAGTCACTGGGATAGAAGGAGACTTGAATGCAGACACTGGAACGAGTAATTGGAAACATCAGTGCTTGCATGCTTAAGTGAAAAGATAAGCAGTATTTGCATTTTCTCCATCATCTTCCTTGTACATGTGCAAGATTTTATAAAAAAAGTTTATCACACAGAGCTACGACAGAACATGATATAACTGTTTTCTTTCTTTTTTTAAAGCCCTAGAAATCAAAGACAACCAAGATAACGTACATCTTTCCCAGAACATTTGCTCAGCTACATAAGGTGTGAATATACCAAGGTCTAACACACTTAGCTGCACCACATCAAATCAAGCTGTCCAAGAGCATACACAGTTTTGCTTACAGGAGTATACCCCTTCCACAGTTTTTCAAGTTTACAAGTAATCCCCTGTATTGGATTATGCTTACTCAGAAGTATAGATAATATTTTGTTTCAATACTACTGTTTGTTTTTATGACATATTCAGAGATGAGGCAAGACATAAGATTAAGTGCAGGGAAGCATTTCAGACTCCAAATGCATTTTTAAAAACTTAGCTATATGTGATTAATACAGGTAGGTCTGCCAGGAGTTGCATAAAATGATTTTTATTTCCCAAAGGTGAGCGACTGAGCAAAAGGTGAGCAATTCAGCAAATATCAACTCTTCTGCATCATGGAATTCACTATGGGTGTCTAAATGATACAACTTGCATTTTTTAGTATCTGCTAAAACAGAATTATAAACTGAGTTAGCCTATGTGAATTAAGTATCCTTAAGAAATCAAAGAATAACGTTGGCCTCTGGAAGACACCCAGAAGATCCAAAGATGGAACAGAAGGTTGATTATTACACTCCTGCACAATCCAAGCAGATTGTTAATACACTGAAAACATTCATATCTGGTATTTGTACCTGCTGGATACCCAAATTATTCTGTCCCAATGCAAGTTTGATAACCATTCTCTTCGTAGCTGAAAGCAGCCAGGAAACACTTCAATTTTTTTTGAACAAATGGAATGGAAACCTTTTTTTTTTTTTTTTCCCAAGCTTCAATTACAACAGTCAAAGCCAGAGACTTTAGCAAATAAACTTCAAAATCGCCATTTGTTACAAGTAGCAAATTACCATGAACAATGAACTTGTTAAGAATCCCCTCTAAAAGCACGACACACACAAACAGGCTACCCAGCAGAAAAATCTGTTAACAATTTTATTTCTTTTGTCATGTTAAATATTATGGGACAGGACTGTAAGGATGAAGAACTCTCAACAATGCCTCACAAGGAATAAGAAAGAAATTCTGCCATGATATTAGCAAAGTAAGGTAAGGAGAAAATTTACACAGTAAGAGGCACCATTTTCCCCAGAATACCTCTTGTCATATTCCTGAATGAGTGGGATTAGCAATCTAATAAATCATTTGTCAAGAGGTAACAGCAACAGATAAAATTTTAAAGGATTATTAAAATAACATTTACAAGACTCTGAACAATTTTCGAATTCTTATTAAAACCACAGAAAGAAAGAACAACTCTTTATTGATGAATTTCCATAAAGGACTGACTGTGCAACTGATACCTGCTATTGATGACTGAATGTACAATTTTGTCCAGCAGCTGAACAGTTTGTCTTTTCAGATTGTGTTTTCTAACCGTGCGAGATCATTAAAGGCAAAGCCTGTTACGACGCTGTACACAAGAGCGGCCCTGTGGGCCGTACTACCCATGATGTGGGAGGTAAACAAACCTTTTCCTGGCCAAGAGAAAACAAAAAAAAAACAAAAAAAAAAAAGGAAGCTGCAGTTTTTTGCATGCTTCTCTCACTCATTCTTTCTACAAGATGAACTTCCCTAGAAAGAATCCAATGAAAATGGCTGCAATTACAACAAGAAGTGAAGGAAGAGAATTGGAGCCGTTATCTCTGAGGGCCAAAGCTGTGGGTGATCCAGATTTATCCGAGTGCGCTACCTTTCTGAGTCTCAAGCCTTCATCCTGAGAGGGAGGAAAAAACAAAGATGGAAAAGGAATATAAACACATCCTTACAACAGTAAAAACTGAACTCAAAAGCCGTACTTACTGGTGAATATTCAATTCAAGTTTAAAAAAACCCAACACATACAACGTTATGCCACACCGAGATCCAAAACATGGACATAGAAAACCATTTTAAATAAGGACAGTCTCTCTCCACTCTCCAAAAATCTTTCTAGGCACAATGAAGCATCCTGCTTTTACTTACTATGTGCTAAAATTAAATAGCAGTAATTCCTTATTGTTAAGGACAAATATCTGCTTTGTGTAGTGCCAATGTCATCAGCACTACAGGTGTGGAGATGTCATTATTGCATGGTTCTTTAAAAGGCTATCATGGCCAATAAAATTGTCAGAACTGTTCCAAAAGTAAATATATGGAAAAGACACAAAAAGTCATGTATTGACTCATTACTGGTTACTGAAATGTAAATGTAAATGTAACTGTAAATGTAATGTTACTGTTACTTTATGTAAAGATTGTAGAAAGTAGTGTTTGCTTACCTGCTCTGGCCAAACAACTGTTCTTGTTCACTGGGTGTTTGCAATACAAAATCTTACTGCTCTGGATCTCAATTACTCATTCTTAATGAATAATAATGCACTTTTAATACAAGTTACTAATTCAGAATCTTTGATCTAGACTAGAAGTAAAACTAATGTCACCTTAAATAGGTCCATTTCCTTTAAGAAGAAAATTATGTAGCTTCAAAGTCTCAATTACTGAGAAGTTCAAAATATACAGTATATACAGAATAGTAAAATCATACTACAAATCAACCTTGACATTCTAACAGTTTTATGACTTGCTGGAATATTCATCTTTTGGCCTAATTACACCCCAGACCTTTCAACGAGGCAGAGTGAAGCCCCTTCAATATAAACACAGAAGGATAACTTACTCTCAGGTGCCGATTTTCATCTGTCAGCTTCATAATCTCTGCCTGAAGTCTTTTGCACTCCTCCACGAGCTTCCTTGTTTCAGTATCATTAAGTGAAACACTGTGTGGTTTTGGCATCGGTCCATCCTGCTTAGATGTGTTCAGTACTGGGGCGGATTTGCTTGCATCTATATCATTCTACAAACACCAAGAATGATTTGAGAATTTGACTTACCCAGAGAAAATCCAGCCACAGCTGAAAACTGAAACAATGAAGCTGCTAATGTAGTCCAATGAAGTTTATATTTACAGTAATCTGAACAGACACACTGACAGTTCAATTCTGATTGCTCAAGTATTAAAAAAGCAAGAGAAGATTGCACTGTACTACACTGTACCGAGACACAAATTAGTAGTTTAGCTGCTTAACACTGACCCAGGAAGCATCCAAAAGAGGGCATAAAATACACCAAAGACGATTTGAACTTGAGGGGAAAAAATAAAAGAAAGTAAGCCTGAAATAATAAGAAACAAAACAAATTTAAAACCAAAACAGGTCAAGGCACAAACTCCGACAAAGTCTGTTCGACACAAATGTTTTGCACTTAGGGAGGAAAATAAAAGTGCTGCACAAACAGGACACTTAAGTCTCACAGCATCTGAAATACACATTACTGATTTTGAATCCTAGTGAAAAGTCACATAAAAATCTGTCAAAAAGCCAAAATTAAAATTAAAAATTTAAGTTCCACAGCTCTGCTCAAAATCACAAAATCACAGAATGATTTGGGTAGGAAGGAACCTTAAAGGACACCTAGTTCCAACCTCCTCACCATGGGCAGGGACACTTTTCACTAGATCAGGGTGGTAAAACCTGATCCAACCCAGCCTTGAACACCTTCACCACAATTAAAACCAGAAAGTAGATAACTCTAAAGTGCCTTGACAATAAATGTTTAACCTTTACAGTTTTAGTGTTTAGCACGCACTTACGAAGCTTAGACCTGCATCCCACAAATTATCCTAAAAAAAAAAAACAAAACCAAACAAACAAACAAAACAAAACCAAAAAAAAAAAAACATACCAAATAAAGCAATCCCTACATCCCCCTCTCCCAAAATTATGCTGAGACTACATCTGAAAACTATGAAGTATAAAAATCACAAATAGATCGTTTTTTGGCACTGGTCTCCGTTGCTGGAGTTTTTTAAGATGTGGTTGGAAGGGGTGCTCCCTTGAGGACAAGATGTTGGTGCCCTTGAACCTGGGCTGTTCTATGATTCCCTGAATCCTTAAAAAACTACATACTGAACACCCCTCCCATCTAATTTAGTACAAAATTCTTCAATCCATTAAATCAAACAGGTTAAAAACCCCCTGAAGTTTCTGTGAGATCCCAGCAGTGAGTGCATGACAGTTTCTTACTCCTTACTTACCAGTTTATCATTTTCGTTGGGCATTTCAAACACACATCTCAATTTGGAGTCCATTAACTCATCAGGTTTCGCTTCTTTCCACTAAGACAACAATTAACACAGTTACTTAACATGCCAAAGTCTGAACAGTTCATTAACTTGCTCTTAGCACTGGCCTCCTATACAGATGAATGCTGAGTTTACCCTCACTGCCATTTTCAGACTTGCTTATGAGCAAAGCTTTTTGTTCACACTGACTACTGCGAAGTTACAAACGCTAGAAATGGTTACTCAAGTCTGGAAATTAAAAAGAGCAAACTGAATGCAGGGATGGATCCATCAGAGGTTTGTAGACAATACAGTGGCTTCTTAAGACACCATGAGAAACAAGCAGCATCTGAGTCAGTTTGAGAAGAAAATCCTAGCCCTACAGCACCTCAGTAAAAGTACTTATTATACTCCATCCTGGAAGCACAGATTTGAAAAGATTGAGAGACACCTTTTTGTGACTCTATATTTGTTCCAGAGTACATTTCTTCAGTTCTTCTTTTGACTTTTAACCACTTCCTCCTTTTACTGCATATTACGTGACAATTTAGGCCTAGAGAATTTTTCAAAGTTGTTTATAAAAAACATTTTAAATTCTAATCGTTATCAATATCTTTAAATAACTAAAATAAGCTAGAATCTCTCTGCTCAACTAACAGTTAACTTTCAAAGCACATACTTCATGTAGTTGCCTTAAATCCCTAGGCTCAGAGACTTATCTGAAGTCTGCAGTAATTTTTCTAATAGGGCCTCTATAGTTACCTTAGAATTGTAGGTGTTACAGACTCAAATATTCAGGTTTTTCATAACATCCTTCCTATTACGTTTTTCTTCTTTTTTTCTCCGGTGGCATTAGCTATACAGTAACTTATAACTACAATTACTGATTTTCTGCAAGATCTGTTTCTTAGTATTCTATACCTGAATACACTAAGAAAGTAGTTATTTGAAAGGTATTTCTGAAGTTGATTTTTATATCCTCACCAAATAGCTATGCTTCATTTACCCCACATAACCAAGAGCTGCTAGAGCATATGAAGAAAAACTAAACCAGGAAGAAAGGAAGACAGATGTTAACTCTCATGTCTCAAAAGCTTCACAAAATCTAGGTTTCCCACTGCTTCCAGTGAAGAGTCAGGCCACATTAGTCTCTGCCTTCATATAAGGGGGGACAGAGGCTAAACCTGAGAAAGTCTACTGGATTCAGTGATTTATAAAATCTTGTCTTTATCCTTTTGTTTCCTCTCTCCTTCTCTGCCTTGAGTGACCACCAAATGTACCTATGTAAACCCAGACATTCCTTAAAACAGTTTGTAAAAGCATGTGCAACATTGACCTCCACCTTAACTTCTGTGAGTCCACACTTCTGTGTGCCCTAAAAGGCACATTCTGACAAATGAAGGTTTCATTCCCATTGCTGCCAGCCAGTAAAATCAGAAACAGGCACCTCACTTCTGAACTAAAAAGCACAAATATCTTCTATCTGAATCTTGCATCAGAGCAACTTGGCCAAAGAACTGAATCTACAACATGATCTAGTAAAAGAAAAAATAAAGCTGTCATTTGTGCTGTGTTTAGCCACTTGGTATCTTGTAGAGAGACAAATCTTAGTATTGAAAATGTTTTCATTCATTATAATCCCATTTAACATTTCACTTAAACACTTTTTTTCATACTAAATGCACCCATTTCACACAGCTTTAGGCTTGTTGTTTAAATATACTCTTGATTCCTTCAAATGCAATCTGTTTATCCCTTTCAAATTAGCTGCCTAAGGTAAAGGTATAACATGCCCATATTTTAACACTGAACTGACCTTACTTTAGACTCATTACCATTTCCTTTCAATAACTTCCCTAGGCAAGTCCTAATAACTGACTTTGTATTTCATATTAAAAACCCTGAATCACATTTGAAGTCACACTTGTTCAGAGAAAACCCAATTCTTCTTCAAAAAGAAACTACAAAAACATAAATCACTTATAGTTAAGCCAAATTTTTTAGGAAAAACAAATACAACAGTGATTTTACTCCATTTTACTTACCACTGCCTCCATATCTGTAATATTTGGTGGTGCATAGGTTGTTTGTACCATAAACTTGTGTTTACTCTTCTCATTTGGGTCATAGTCAAAAGGCTGCAGCATTACTGTTCCAAAGAAAAATAACACAAAACTGTGATTCTTCAGCAAATCACTATCCACTTTACATTTATGTTTCACTGAACAGACACAGAAAGTTAAAATGCAAAGGCAGTGCATACAGTGTAGCAACAGGGGCTCAGAGTCTGGTGTAGCTGACATTATTCTTCCTGTAACTACTATAGGTAAAAGACATTTCATATATAACTATGAATAAACTGATCCTGTACGAGAGACACAAGAAAAATTACAACATAAATATTTGTGTGTGTGGGTACACTTGCAACTTGATCTACCAGAGGATGAGGACTCAGTGAACTGGAGAGATGAATTATTTGGCAGTGTACATACATTTGTTTTCCACAGAATTGGAATTCCAGTTCAGTAGATCTTTACACAAAATTAAGAGAAGCAGAAGCAGTTTCAGAAAAATATAAGAAAAATCACACGGAGTCCTATAACAGGTATCTGTATATGTACCTATTTCACAGCAATGAAAAAGCTACAGCAGAAATACTGATATAGCTAGAAAAACACAAAAGCAGAAGGAAGAACAGTAACAAGTACCAGTAACAAGCTGTGAAGCAAGAAGAGTAACATGCTGTACTATGAAAAGAAAAACCAACAAGCAATTGCTGTTAACAAGTTAACAACAAACAATACACAACAGGATAATAAATAGCAAATTTAGGGAATCAAGGTAAAGAAAAACAGCTGTTACCAAATTCGTATTTTTGGACAAAATACATGGCTGAAGAAGGTTATTTACTGATTCACAACTGAAAAGTGATAAATTAAAAAATGTCTGTAGACTTCCTTAAAATGATTGTCAAATCACATCTCCAACAACAAATTTAAAAACTGGCTTGGCTCTGAATCAGCACAAAGCATTAAAGGGGCTGAAGACAGCTAACACTATCTCAACATTTAGTTTTGAACATAAGAGCTTCAGCCCACAGCACCCTACAGTTACTTCTCTCTGCACAACAATGCGAGAGAAATCTATTTTTAATTCTATGAAAGATGACTCAGCACTGCAAACATTCAGTGGAGAGACTGAGGAGATAAAGTGGGTCACTAGAAAAATAATCTGCGCACTTAACTTAGCAAGTGACCCAAAATAAATCATATGCCTAAAACCAAAATGATGAAGCTGACACTTTGGGGAAAAGAACTTGGTTCTGAAAAGCACTGTAACTAAACAAGTGCACTTGGAAACATCTTGAGGTCACTGCAGCTGAATCCAGTCACACTGAAATAGGCACATCGAAGACTTCCTGCTATGCCAACCCAAGAGCAGAGCAGTATGACACCATTTCCCTTTATTGGTGGTCCTGAAGCCACAATATTTTTACAATTCCACTACTGACTCACTTAAAAAACCAAAGTATTTCAAGCGTTAAAAGGATGATTTGTAACTATGAAAACACACAGCATACAATCCTTCAATCTATTCAATTCCCCCAAGAGAAAGTCCAGCAAGACCTTGATTGTGATGCCAAAATACCCACTGGGAAGATCCCAGATCGGACACACAGCTAAGACAAAACAGGTGCAAGTTGTAGTTGGTAGGTTTTTGGCCTCTTGAAACTTAAACCAATTCTCAGTAAAATGATCTTTCATCCACTGGACTGCCCATGGTAAGCAATAACAAAGTGTTACAGGGCCCCATTCTACAGATTGTATTAGATTAGAAAACTCCTACAAAGACAGTTACTCTAAGGGTTCAACCATTCATAAATAGAAAGTTTTCTTGAGTTGTTCCTTGCAACATTTGAACATACCACCTGAAGCTAATTCTCCAACCTCTTTTAAACTTCCCAAAAGGTCTCAAAAGCTCTGAGGATTGCTCCATTACTTCCCTTTTGCTTTGCTACAGAGGCCTCCAAGGGTTCTACAATAATCAGTTTTCTAGACCTAGGAGATCTAGGAATTCACACCTGTATTGCCTGTGATCTCTATAACCTGAATGCCCCTTATTCTAGAGATTCTACCTCAAATGGTCAGGAGAATGACCTACTGAAATCATTTACCAAACCTAAAGACTGATATCTAGTCCTTTCCCATTTCCTGGAGAAAAACAACTAGCTACAATCGTAAATTCATTTTTTCTTAAATGCAATGAACTATGAAGTGCTACACTTTAAACACATCAGAGCAGCCAAGCAATGTTCTGCTTCAGGATACAAATATAATTATAGTAGTCTGAAGAAAAGGTACTGTTAATGTCACTGCCCATTTCCAACTTTCTTTTCCTCCTTTCAGAGATACACAGATAAATATGAAATATGGCAAGTGTTTCTATGTGGAGGGCTTTTTTATTTATCACTGCAGTCCTGCATGAAGCTGCCATCACACTAATGAAGGGAATCACTTTTATTTAAAAAAAAAAAAAACATTTTAAGAAGCTGACATAGTCAAACAGTCTTTGAGAACAAGCATTAGAAAATCTCATTAAAGGCCTTAAAAACACCTAACCTACAACTGAACATCTTTGTTTTTACCTGAAACAATTACAGATGATCCTGGGTCAATAATTCCACTGTTTGGCCTCACACAGTATCGACGAGGTGCTGTGGTCTTCACTTTGAAGCATACTTTTCTATCTGATGGATTTCGTAGTTTAAGGTTTGTAGTTACTACATCTGTAAAGGGACCTGAAAAAAAGATTGGTCTTTTTTAAATACACATATCTCTGGAAAAGAAATCTGTTTGTACAGCGCAAGTAACTCTCAAAATATATCCTGTTGCCAACAAACTTCTAAAATTTTGCCGGATTTTTCTTTAGGAATAGAAGCAACACATTCTTTGGAACTCTTTCAATTGTTTAAAGAAAGAAAACACTGAGACTAAAATACAGTAGCTGCTCATGACATTTCAACTTCTCTTGGCTTCTGAGCTCCTATAGACTTGACAGAACAAGACATCAATCTCATCTTTTAAACTCAAAATAAGCAAAAGAGATGATCCTCTGTTTATGCATGTACTTTAACTGATCCACAGAAAAGCAAGTTGTAGTTGCTATATTTATGTATTCAATGCAGTGTACTCTCTAAATTGTGTTTATGTTAAACCATCAGGATAAGAATTCCATCCAAGACTGGACAAGCAGCATAATTTCAATATCAAGCTGCAAAAGCACATCTTCCAACAGAGATATCACCTCCATGCAGTGCCACACAGGAACAGCACGAAAAGTAAGGCTCACAGCATTCTGAGCCAGGTTTATCTCCCTTATGTTCATGTCACCTGAAAGCAAGACTGCACAGGCTTTAGAAAAATGGTATTTCCTATTAACACAACATTTACTTAAAAAATAAGATTTCATGTGTACATTAACTTTAAAGAACCTCCTTTATCATTCTTTAATGTTACACACTAAATTACCATTAATTAACTTTCATCAGGACTGAAAAAATAACAACTTTCCCCATTAAAAAACTACCAAAAGAGCAAACTTTAGATTAAATTGGATGAAAAAAAATAGACATGAACAAGTGGTAAGGGACAACAAAACCACTGATTATATGAGAGACAGGAAGCCAATTCTGTTCTGAACCTTATGCCACAGAAGGAAAGAGCTCTGGCCACTGTCAAACGCTGCTTCACTAGAGGGCTCACTATTGGCCTGGTGTCTTTGCTTCTATAACTCATTCCAAATCCTTGATTTTGAGAGAGTGGTAAACAGCTGTAAAACAAAACACCAAGATACAAATAAATGAAGAAAGACTAAAAACAGAATTAATGAGAACCAGAATAGTGACATGCAGATGAAGATACATGTGAGATGGATTTACATTCAATGAGGTTCTTTTGAGAAAACAGGAACTGGTATTACTTGTCTGAAATTTCACTTCTAATCTGACTTTATATGGTGGATGAAAGAAGTCACTCTCTCAATCCAAACAAATTTGACACAGCCCTCAAGATTAACAATACTATTTAAACGTTTCCTGCCACTCATCTCTTGATGGTTCTTGTAGGATCCAGTTGTCCTTACTTACAGAGGGAGATCCCAAAATAACTCCATCATCCTAAAATCAGGCAGCTGGATACTCCTCTAAATCTAAGCCTGGTGATACACTCACACCAAACATTTATTTTTTCAAGCTACACACACATTTTTGAGGCAGTTTTTCTGGGAGTTTTACTAAACACCAAGGCTATCACTCTTCTAACAACCACTGCTTTTGCAGTGCCCGGAGGCAAACAGCACCTTGAATGTGGCTTTCAAAGACGGAGGTTGCTTTTTTTTAACTGCAACTCTAGGCAACCTGAGAAGCTGTGCTGCTCAATCCTCTCAACTGCTTTTACTAAGGACATTCTGCACAAAGGAAAAAAAGGCACAGTTCAGAAGTTTATTTTGAAAGGCAGAGTCACCAAGACAAGGAGCTATACTATTCAAAACCAGCTTGTTTCAAGACAAAGCAGAAGTGAATCTATAAACTGATGATAAACTGGTTTTTAAACTAAAAGATGTTCTGTTTCTTTTGAGATATGAAAGGTCTCTTCATGCCTGCCCTTTTAAAGTGTGCAATAATGAGACAGGATTCAAAATACTCTTCAAATTATTCTGATATTTTCTGTCAGTTTCTACACCTCAGATAATTAAAAGAAATCTGCTTTTCTTTCGCAGGTACACGAATGCAGTGACCTCCTTCGCATTTCCTGGATACTTCACCAAAAAAAGCTTTTAGCTCAGGGACATTTTTTACAAACTGACTTTTCTTTCAGAGGTGACTGAAATCTTTTTCAAGGTCTAGAAAATGCTTATGACAGATTTACCTTTCACTTGCTTTCTAAAAGCTTTAAAAAAATAGCTGCATAAAGCCTCCTGAGACTTGCAAACATCAGATTTAATAAATAGGTGGTAACGAAATGGTGCACAAAAAGAAAAGATGAATTTTACTGTTCCTGCAGAACCCAGCTGCTTTGGTAGTTTAGTGGCATACCAATAGTATGGATCTGAATATGGACAGGCAGGAACAGACAGAAGCATAGTAAAGCAGAAAAAAATATGTTACTTTCCAGAGGAGCTACATGATCTACATTAGCATGACATACCCTTCCAAAAAGAAACTGCAACAGCCAAAGAAGATTCTGGAGTTCACTATCACACTTTGGGGGAGTGGGGAAATAAAGTACAAGCTGGCACTAACAGCCTAAGTGCAAAAGCCTAAACCACAACCACTCTTGAGGAAAAACGTGGGGCAGGGGGAGAGAACCAGGGAGAAGGAATGTTTTCGCTCATGCTACAGAGACTGCCTCTAAACAAGGAAAAGAACTGGCAAAGATGGATACAAACATTCTGCACATGCATCAAAATGGACAAATGCACACCCACTTCATCTCAGTGAACATTCAGCTACACTAGGACAGCATTATGATCTCAAAAATAGCATCTCACCTGCTGTTTGCATGACATGGTCCAGGCAGGTTTTTATTTAAGCACTTAAACCTCAGACAGGCTTATGTCTAACTGTACTTATCATACAAAAGCTTAAGACTATCTTTTATCCTGTATTTGTACAACTTAAGACAATGGACATCTGGATCCGCAACCAGAGCTTCCAGAAGCTGTGGTAATTTAACTAACAAAATCCTCAGGCTGTACCAATGTAACTATGACACCTAATGACAAGAGATCATTGCTTTATAAACCTGTCATTTCAACCTAACAACCTCTGCAAGTCAAGAGTTACTTTAGAGGGGACAGGGAGTTCAGCAGCTCTCTCAGTAGTGTAAATCCAAGACACCAATTACAGCATCTTCCTGGAATAAAGGTTGGGAGAGTGCCAGTTTATTCCAACGGTTTTTAACACAGCAATGACAATTCCTGACACAATTTTCCCGTGGCTTTGACTTAGAAAGGCCTTAGAAAGGAATGACAGACACCTGCCTAATCACACTCAGAAACACCAGACACCTCCAAAAACTTCATGTACTGAATTCCTATTTCAGCTATCTTGCAGTGCAGTCACCACAACATTAATGCCAGGGTTGCCTCTGGCAACTACACAGCCTGGACTACAGAAAACAGTGGGCAGCAAGAAATGCCACAGATTCTGCAGAATCAGTTTCCACTGCTGAAACACAGTGCCAAGTTGCTCAGCTTGCCACTTATGCTGCAGTAAAACCAAAATACTACATATTAATGCATAGGTAGGACCTGTACAGAGATCTTTTCGATCAACGATGTCATTTGCTCTTCAGATTCAGGTCTCCTTCACTGTTCCAGCTTCAAAACACATTCTTCTATCACCAGATATGGTCAAACATCAGGGATAAAAATGGTGACGTGAATATGCCTTCCCAGAGTGGGAAGGAAGAGCTCAGACAGACCTCAGGCTGTGGTACCACTGGGGAAGGTGAGAGACCACTGTCAGCATCCCCAGTTGTTGGCAGCACAGAGAGAACAAAGCACTTCTGAGAAGGGGGCAGGTCTGGTTAGCAAGAAGCTCCATTCACAATTAGGAAGGCTGTCATAATGTACACACAAAGCCTGTCTTAAAATACCACCTCTACCTAAAACTGGATAAGGAGAAACTAGAATTGTATTAAATTACACAAAATCTTTGATAATTAGAAGGCAGATCGCTTGAAGATCTGTACAAAAATGAGCATGCATTATTAAACAACATCAACAGCATTTTATGAAACAGCTGAAGAGTTCAAGCATAGGGCCCTCTCCAGCCCATGAACTGCAGCTGTTACAAAAGCCAACAGCTAAACTGGCTCTGCCAGGAAGCGCTGAAGTAAAGGTTATTTCAGCTGTGAACAGGCACAGCAAAGTGATACATTCAGCCACATCTAAAAACCATGTAACAGACTGGCAAAAGGAATCCAAACTCCCTAAAATATGTCTGTTATAGTATTAACTTCAAAAACTATGGGGCTTATATGCTTGAAGTGGAATGCCGTTTTTTCACAACTGCTGCATCACCTTTGAAATTCCAAGAGTACTTGAAACATACAGAACACTTCAAGGCACTTTTACCAAAATAAACTCAGACAGAGTAGTTTTCCTTCAGTCCACAATAATGTCAGGTTGGGCAGACAAAGAAAAATAATTTACTGCATTAGACAGTTTGAGTTCTAACGAATGAGAAATCAGTTCAAGGGAGCAGAATAAAAACCAATAGTAATATTTAAATCAAGCAAGACAAATTTTGAGAACAATTTAACTGACTTTTAGGATAGAACTGGGAGGAACAGAGTAAGATCTCCACCAACTCATTCTGCCAGAATCAAAAGTAACAATGGAATAAAGAAAGAATAAGTTAAATTAATATAGCTCCATGTAATCTATATTTGTATGATGGAATTTTTTAATTAGGCCAAAATTTAATTATTTTCTTCCCCATCATTTGACACAGCAATTATGGAACAGTTCTGGCTGGAAGGAACCTCTGGAGGGCATCTGGGCCAAACTCCCTGCTCAAGCAGGGACCCCCAGAGCCAGCTGTCCAGCACCACATCCAGGAAGCTTTTGAATATCTCCAAGGACAGACACTTCACAGCCTCCCTGGACAACCTGTGCCATTGCTTGGTCACCCTCACAGTAAAAAAGTGTTTCCTGCTGTTCAGAGGGAACCTTCTGTGTTTCAAGGTGTGCCCCCTGCCTCTGGTCCTGTCACTGGGAACTAATGCAGAGCCCAGCTCCATCCTCTTTGCACCTCCCTTCAGGTATTTTTATACATCAAAATGATTTTTCTGAGTCTTCACTTTCCCAGGCTGAGTAGCCCCAGCTCTCTCAGCCTTTCCTCACAGGAGAGATGCTCCAGTCCATCACCTCTGTGACCCTTTGTAACTCTCTCCATTATGTCAATGTCTCTCCTGTACTGGGGAGCCCAGAACTGGACCCAGCACTCAGCTGTGGCTTCACCAGTGCTGAGCAGAGGGAAAGGATCACCTCCCTCTGCTGGCAACACTCCTCCTAATGCAGCCCAGGACACCACTGGCCTTCTTTTCCACAAGGGCACATGGGCAGCTCATGATCAACTTGGTGTCCACCAGGACCCCCAGGGCCATTTTGGCAAAGCTCCTTTCCCAGCTGCTCAGATCCTGCCCTGGTGCTTGGATGGCTGTTCCTCCCCAGCTGCAGGACTCTGCACTTTTTGTTGAATTTCACAAGGTTCCTGTCAGCCTGGATGTCCACCTGCCAGTTTCCTCAGCAGTCATGTGTGCATTCCACCATGGCCCATGGACTTAGGTACTGAAGGAAAGACATCTAAAATTGAGAAATACTTGTGTTCTGTGGTGAGTCAAAACTACCCAGACTAAGAAAACTAATCTTAAAATATACACAAAGCACTTAATTGCTCAAAATCAAATTTTATAGTACTTTCTGAAAAAGCATAGTTGACACAGCTGACACAAAAGAAAGGGAGTGGAATGTTGTTTATTTCCATTAATTAATTTCAAGAAATTAATATTCAGATCTCTGTGAAAAAAACCTGAAGAGAACATACAACATGCATTGCCAATGAACATAAATAACTCCTTCCTCTTGAAATACCAGAACCATGACCATTCAAATACCTTCTCCAACTGGAAGAAAAATCCCAACTCTGACAAACCACCTACATTAAAATTATTCACGGTCTATGAAGCATAATATCTTAGGTTTTGTGGATTAATACTTCAACATGAATCTGAATGATCAGGAATAATCAATGGATGAAGGTGGGAGATCAATAATACAGAGCCTGCATATGGCTACACAGCTTATTAGAGGTGCTTGTGCAGATGCTGGCACACACACTGTACTGGGGCCTGAAACCTTCTGCCTGCCATTCTGACAGAGAAAAGACAAGAATACAACACTGGGACATTGCAAAGCAGACAAAGCATTTCCTTACATATTCTTTCTGCATCAAAACTTCTTATTCACCCCAGCTTGTTACTGAAATGCTGGTAGCCAAGAGAGCACTGTAAAAATGCAGTAAGCATCTATCTCAAGGGTAAAGTACAGCCACAGATCATCACCAGGAATTCTGGTAAAGCCAACGTTATCTTCTTCCTATATTAGATAAAATACAGACTAAGTGGAGATTGTCCTGCATTTAATGGTAAATATGGGCAATGGTTTCTCTAGCCTTAACAACAAAATGTCACTATTGATAAGATGGCACAAGACAGGATAACTTCATCCTAAGATATTACTGCTGGTATTTAGTTTAAGCTTTAAAATCTCACAGTCGAGGCCCAAGTCACTCATACATGTCTATTCTTAATATGCTTGCCATTGAAAGAGTGCCATTACTAAAGAACTGTCATGTTACTAACATCAAAGGGATGCTTGTTACTTAAACTTAACCTCCATAATATTGTGAATTTCTTACTTGCAATTGAGCTTTATTTGGTTACATGTTGTTCTTGTCAAATACACACTAAGAGCATACTAAAATTGATAGCTCTTAATTCTACTAGGATCAAGTCTTCAGAACCTAATGATAAAGGACTATTCATACAAAAGCACTGCTGAAATAACAAGAACAGTAGAAATATTTCAATGGTGCTAAAGTTGCTAAAACCATCAAATTATCCCCCCAAAAGTCCTGAAGCAACTAATACACACAAGCAATCTTTCGGTACAGATTTAGTTCAGTAAGGGCTGTGTTATAAACCCTTCCTGCTGGAGCAACTGCTCTTTGCTTGCATCAGGGAGGATAACTAATGAATTTGAGATTTACAGAGGTTCTTAGATTTCCAGAATATTGGCATATTTGATCAATGTCATTAAATAAACAGGTAACTTTTCCCTTTTAAACTTGCTTTGTATTTAACCTGCTATAGCTTACAAATGGTTTCAGTGATGCTGAAAAGCCCAGATCTGCTGTTTAAAACATTCAAATATTCAGCAGCTTAAAATACATATGCATCCTCACACAAGAAATCTCCCATTGGATGCACCTTTCTGATCTGCATTGCAACATACAAGATACTCTTCAAGTTCTATAGCAGTAAGCAGAAAACTTGTAATCATCTCAGATGACAGCTGTGGTGGCACACAGAAAATCAGACTTTCCACAGAAGACCTGATCAAAAGCTGTTGCCTTGCACTTGTCCCAGTGAGCTGCTGGGTGTCAGAGGCCAGATACAAATGTGAAACAGCCCACCAAAGCTCTTGTGGTTTTCACTGGTTTCCTTGCAAGCAGAATCCCCATGGTGTAACAAAAGTCGATTTAAAAACAAACCAAAGTCACAAGTCTCCCCGCATGGACAAAAGCCCAGAAAGTTCTTCTAGAACATGGTCACAGGACATTCAAATTAACAAGCAAACAGCTTTTGCTTTCAGTGGGTCTACTACATGTAGTGGCCACATGAGCATCATGTGTTACCATGTTAAACATATTAAACCACCATCATATCCCTATGAACTGGAATTTCTAGGTTTACTTCACATATGGAGCAGTTACTTCTATGTAGATGATCTTTAAATTCACTAATATCCCTTTTTTACAAAGAAAAAACATTAAATACATCTCAGTCAAGCTATTCTAATGTCTTGGAATGCAACAAGCATACCTGCTCTAGCTTAAGTACGTAATTGTGTACCACTGATGTCCCACAAACTTTTAATATTGTAAACTCATGACCTGGGGCACATTTTCTTAAGTCCACATGAAACTAATGATTTTATAAGATGGTATCTGATGAATTTAAAACTGTTTTTGCCCATGTAATTTTTAGAAGGTTGATTCAGACTGACATGATTCAAATTCAACTGGTTTCTAATGATCTCAATATGTTCATAGCTACTTGAAGCAAATTCATTTTTCCACCAATCTTATCCTTTAGTCTAGATAGATTTTCTTTCCCCCGGTGCTTACCTTGCTGATATATTTATAGATAGCAACCAGATCCCTGTTCAATCTTCATTTTGCTAAGATTAACAAGCTAAAGCTATTCTACTTCACTTATGTTAATAAAGTTTTCTTTGCACCATTCCCATTTGGGTTCATTTTATCTGACTGGGTGTTGCCAGGGATGCATTCAGACAGAGCTTTGGGGAGACCTTGGAGCAGCCTTCCAGCACCTACAGGGGCCTACCAGAGAGCTGGAGAGGGACTTTTTAGAAGGGCTCGCAGTGACAGGACAATGGGCAATAGTTTTAAACTGAAAGAAGGCAGGTTTAGATTGGGTATGGAAAAGTCTTCACTGTGAGGGTGGTGAAGCACTGGAACAAGTTGTGGATGCCTCAACTCTGGAAGTGTTCAAGGCCAGGTTGGACAGTGCCCTCAGCACCCTGGTGGTAGTGACAGACATCCCTGCCATAGGAAGGGAGCTGGACTAGGTGATCTTTAAAGATCCCTTCCGACCCAAACTATTCTCTGATGTGATGGAACAACATAATGACATTCAGTAAAACCAGTGGTGGACCAGGCTTTGGTTGGGAGATGCACACAAAAAAACAGAGACACAGATAGAGGAGGTCTTGGATCTGACTGCCACGTTCCACCTGGGACACTGCATTGTATCCCATGTTCCATCTACCTCCATGTCTTTAATTATTCTTTCCTCTAAGGCTTTGCACACTGTTGAGATCAGACCAATGCAAGCACTGAAGGGTCAAATTCGTGTTTTACTCCATATAAGACCGCATTTTGAGAAACAAAGGAGGGAAAAATTCTGATTTGACTTATCGATTTCATTTTCAGGCAAACACTTCTTTTTCTCTTTATCTTCCTCCTTTTTCATGTTATTAAATTAATAATTAAATGAATTAATATTAAATGAGATCCTATACCAGGACAGTATTTAGAAAACTATCTTAATTCACAAGACCTTGCTCATACTGGAATAAATTGAAAATATTTATTTCAATTTACATAATCATCTATTTCTAAATACTTTTGAATAATCAAATTAAATATGACATCTGCATTGCCAAATAATTTACAATGCCATGAAATAACTTTATACAAAACAGCACTAAAGCAAGAGAAGCTAGAGGGCAAGATCACCATGCACCAGGTAAAGTCTTACTACCTTAAGAAAGAAAAAGTTATTAAAACTCTAACTTGTGTTTCTGCATTTTTATTTTCAATAATACCACATCAGAAATTATCTTAGTACAGTAATTTTGTTGATTTTTTTTTTTTAAGAAATTAGCTTACACTCATTTCTCAGGTTTGTCTGACAATACAAGCCTTGTAAACTGCCAACTTCCAAACTGGAAAATGTAATACTTATCTAATTAGTCAGGCTTTGTTTTTTTCCACTTTAGACACAGCAAGTTCCCTTCAGGAGCTTTTTCTACTTGAATTCATGGCTTATAAGAGGAGCATATAAAACCCTTTAATGACCTGATGGTCACAAAGATCTGGTAAACAAACGTGTCCCAAAGACCAAGTTGGTCAGAAAGAAAAACGTTCACAAACCACAGTCAAGCCAAAAGAGGAAGAATTTATAATGAGACAATGGACAGTCAGTGCACTAAACATTCAGACCTGATCACTGATGCAATAAAACTGCTCCTCTCAATCTTTCTACTTTTCAACCTGGCCTTGAACAACAGTACACTGTTCATGCATAACACAGGATTTTTTTCATAATATTAATAAAAATGTCTTACAGTGACCTAGTGATCTACAACACTTGCTTATGCTATCAACAAGCAGCATGAGTAGGCACTTTATACTCATTACAATGCAAAGGTGAAGCTTTTACACCAATAATCACTGGTACACCCTAGAATGACAATATGGTGAGGTTTGGACAGTGTTTCACTGTTTAGTGAAGCAACAGCAATATTAAATAAAACAGAGTCCTATGAATTGCAGGTAAAGGACATAACTTCCAAAACTTCACTGCTGTATATCTCTGTTATCACAGGAAAAAATCTTCCATTACTGTATCTTAAAACAAATGACAAACTAGTTCTGCCAAAATATAATATAACCTATAATACACCTGACTTCACAGATCAATATAGTTCCCTTTTTACCAGGCAGTTTTAAATGCAATCTAGCACAGTGGTAGAGATGATTGTGTAACATAGGTAAAAAACATTATCTTCCATTTTTTTCTTCAACACATTCCCACAAATCTTCTTGTGCTTCAATGTTCATTAATATGGATAATTTAAAGAAATTAAAATACTAACAAATACTACATTTGAGCCATGAATCCATTGAGAGAAGTATAGATATATAGGAAGAGCAAAATGCCAAGAATCACTCTTGTATTTAAAAGAAAAAAAGTCAAAGACTAGTAACATAATACTGAGTCATTTTACGGGATGTTCATTCTTTGCCATTACGCAATTCTCAGGCAGCAAAAATATTAACTTAAAATGGAATCATTTCAAAGTATCAAAAAGTCACAACTACATTAGTAATCACTTACAACCAGTTTTCCCCCTCTACACTCCCACTGTTTAGTTTCAAAAATGTTCCTGAATGAAGATACCAGAAAATTGGCATCACAATCACCTTTTTTTTTAACCTGTCTTAGAAAACTGGGACATCACAGATTTACTGGTACTTTGAAGAAAGTGAAAAGATGCGTAAAATTTGACATAATCAAGATATACACAAGTAAGGCAGTAAGATCACATTTGAGGACTTCAAACTCTGCCTACACCCAAAGGCATCCTAGGCCAATGTTGGCAACAGACCTTGAGGGCAGGGGATGCATTTAACATTGAGCTATTTTTGCCTTTAAATTCCACCTTCTCGATTAGCAGCAGCACACAGCCTGTGGCTTTCAATGCTACCAACAGCAGTGCAATGATTATAAAATCATCTACAGCAATATTTTTGTATTATTTAAAAGGTTGTCAAAATCTGCATTTCAGAATAAGATGCAATACTTGAGTGAAGTGCCCTACTTCACATGAAAAGTCATTTGAACATACACCAGCTGATAGCTGATTTTATACACTAACAATTCCAGACTAGGAGTCAGATTAACAGTCAGAAACTAAACATCCTATTATAGTGATCTCTCCTAGTTAGTAACTCAACCCATCAAAAGGAAAATTTACTGCACACACATTCAAAATTTTAGTTTAGTCTGCTAAAGGAAAAGAGTGCCTCATTATTTTGAGATGTTTACAAAGGTAACATAACTGGACTTCACACACTTGTAAGCAAGAACTTCAATAAAGGATATCAACTTAGAATATTCAGACATTTTTATAATTTCACATTGCTAGTCAGACACCTCTGAATCACATGAAATTCAAATTCTGAGCACTGTCTACTAATCTTCCAAAGCTCATCAAATCAACTAGTGCTGATTTTCAATTAGGTGTTGCAGAAGCACATCTTGTGACTGATTTAAATATCTGGTGAAGGTTTTTAAAGATTTTTTTTAAAAAGGACCATCATCCAAGACCAACTTAAATACACCTGACTTAAAACTGCAAAACTGGCTTCTTTGGCTTAAGGAAGACAGAGTTTCCATAAAAGCACTACAAATCTTCAAAGTTAAAACTTCAAATGTTGCTATTAAACTACATGATTACTTACAAAAGCAAAGTATTTAAAAAAAATGTATTACTCACGGGGAACCAATTCCAGATTACCATAATCTTCACTAAACTAGAGCTACTGACAACAATTACATGTATGAGTCACATGAAGAAGACATCTGAAAGAAGCAGATGTGATGTTCCACCTTCCAAATCAGTTGCTTTTAAGTGCCTGGTGTCTCAGTTCTTACTATCCAGCCCTAAACAAACTGAAACAACATCAGATTTGAGAAGTTAAACAAAATACATTAGAATATAGAAGAAAGCCAGCCTACAGGAGCAATATGGCTGAAGAACCTGTGTTTGAGAACCACAAGGCAAATTCTCAGTGCTTCACACTGAGTTTCTGAAAGTGGTATTATCAACTGCCTCTTGGTTTCATCACGTTTCAGTACAGTTTTTCCCCTTGTCACATTTGCACAACACTATGAAAAACACTTATTTGTTTTGTGGTTTTCCTCAGATATTCCTGATAGTTTCAGAATCCAAAGAAACCTAACTACCATAGGGGGATAGAGGGAATTAACCATGACCCAAACACTACTGACTGAAATTTCTAGGACTACAAAACACTATAAAAACAGGATTGTAGTCCTGGACATCAAGAGAAACATGTAATGTGTCAGCCACCACAGGACGTGTTCTTCAGATCTCCCCTTGAATCATGCTGAATAACATTCAAGGATAAATGTATTACAGACCTTATTTTTGCTGACAGAGTAAATTAGGTTATATTAATAAAAAAAAAAATGCAGTTTCATCAGGCAATGATGAACTTCAAGCCTTGTTAACAACTCCGTAAGAGAAATCCTATATACCTTTTAATTTAAATTGTTGTTTGCATAGAGACACACTATCACATTTCAGTTACCCTAAAGCTCAGCAAATCCATTACAACTTCCTGAGGCAAGAAAACCAACAAAATCGTTTCTTCAATTCAAATGTTTAGACTCACACTGGATCTCTGTTAGATACACATCAACAGTATTAAGTCAATAATAATAATAATAATGGATGATTGTACCAGCAAAATAACTTTGAATAACCAGCTGCACTGAAAAAATGTAACCTTTTATTCTTTTAACTAAGTTGTATGCTTTTCCTACAAGAAGTTACATTCATTCCAACTCAGACATTCTCTTAATAACCAATTTCTTTTTAAAAGGTGACACTCAGAATTCCCTTCTGCCAATACTGTATTCTTCAATGCAGTGTCTTAGAACTGAGTTCGTTTGTGGCCCACACACCTTTTTAAACACCTCCAAATAACAAGCAGGTAGAAAATATTTATGGAGAGTGCACTTGATGCTCTCTCATTTGATAGCACTTTCTGTAGTATATCACTGCAACAGTACAGGACAGAGAGTGCTGCAGTCTCATTATGCTTCAGAGTTTGGTTTTGCTCAGGCTGCTCTACAGAAATATTCCTAATATATGCATTAGCCTGAAACCAAAGTTTATGCCTAAAGAATGCCCATTTCATGCTCTAAGTGCATAAACACACAGCACAATAAAGATCACCGACTGACAACAGCTTCACACAGGCAGAATTTCTAATCGAGGATTTATTCTATCAACACACTGCTTCGTATCACACAAATACAGCTCAGTTCCAGCTCGAAGACAGCTCAACATCTGAAGGCTTCAAATTAGACAGAGTAGTTTTTTAATTAAAGAAAAAAAAAAAATTAACATCATGCGTTTTCCTCCAACCTGTTCCTGAAGTAAGAACACAGCACATTGAAATGGGAGTGCAGCCAGACCTGGCAGCATTTTAACCACACGAAACCAAACTGAAGAAGACAAGTTCCTGCTATGGTTTTGACTCTGTGTATGAATGTGCAATTTAAAAAAAAAATAAATTGAAGCTATTACGAAATTAATATGCATGATCAGACGGATTTTGGGTTTTAATTGATTTGATGGATCAATGAAACAAGTATAGCTTGCTAATTTATCTAAATGCTAGGCCAGACCAAAAGTATTTTGGGGGAGTACAATGTTCTTTTTTAACACAAACATTCTAGTTGTCCATTTGAAGATTTTACAACATCATAAATTCCACTCTGTCCTCTAAAACAATGAAAAATGAGTCTACCAGAAGTGGAAAATGGAAGCATGCACAGGATTAGGCACGTACATGTGCTGACACTGTCACAACACTTGAAAATCTAAGTTCACATAACAGTAACTGCTTTTTTAAAAAAAATCTAGTATTTCTGATTCCAAATCTGAAAGGTGCTGAGATCTTTCTCAATGCCCCTTATAAGGGGCATCACCACAGGGTACTACTGAAAAGGACATGTTCTGTCAGGCTTTTCTTTATGCCCTTGCTTTTCATCATTCCTTTTTGACAGAGCCTTCCCTTTCACAACTACCTAAGTGACGAGGAGAGAAATCCCCCCGCACACACACAAGGCACCAGCACTAACCGGGACCTATTTTGACAGCAGCACGTCAGCGGTCACAGCCATGCGGTCGGCACACATAAAACTTCCGAAAGGCACGCATTCCTCTTCCCTCATTCCCAAGGAAGAGGCGAGCTCCCCGTTTACGTTCCGATAACCTGCCCGAGATCTGACAGCTCTGGGGAGAGGGCGGGGAGCCCTTTGCCGGGCTGGGATGCACCGGGGCGATGGTGCAGAGCCGCACCAGCCCTGCGGGGACACCGGGGCCCCAACGCGCCTGAAAGGAAAAGTGGGACAAGGCCAGACGCGAGGGCAGCCTCGTGAAGCTCGGAACCCCTCACGGCTTCCACCGCCCGCTCCAGGGCCTCTCCCGCCCGCTGCTGCCAGAGGGAGCCCGCATCGCCGGGCGCCGCTGCTCCGGGGCCGGGCCTGCGAGCGGAGCGGTGACTCGGCGGCGGCGGGCGGGGGCAGGGAGGGGGCGGCCGATCCCCCCCGATCCCCCCCGGCACCGCGGATC